>PVKM010013751.1:0-29876 GCA_004027735.1 Carollia perspicillata | reverse complement strand
CTGGTAAGAATTGACTCATATTAACTGCTCTGTAAAAAAATCAGTGACCCAATTTTAAAATATTGATATTGTAGAATACCTAGCAATGACCTTCTTTTCCATCTTACGATATTTGAGTCAGAGCTGTCTAGCAAAACTGCATTATTATTGTTTTAATGCAATGTGAAAATGTATTCTGCCCAGCTGCAGGAAGCTAACGAACGGAAGTCAGAAGAGACCAGACTATTTCTGATAGTAAATATTTGCTTCCATATATAGGCCATGCGACAGTTTCATCAAACGTGTGGAGCTAAAAATTTCAAGCCGCAGTCAACGCTCACAGGCATTAATCTCTGGAGTTAGCAAGAGTGCATTTTCTTTCTGTTTCCATTTTAATAACCTGAAGCTTTCTTAATAACAGGAAGCTTCAGAAAAGCTCGCTTCAAATGGAAATCACTGCTCTTGTCTACCTTTTCTTCTAAAAGCAATTTTATCCCTAAGAAAAATACCCAACTACAGTGCCCTCTGCTAGGGCTCTCTGTTAGGGCTAAAGATGTGAGCATGTTCAAGGAAAGAAAGGGATATCTTTTAATGAGGTAACTGGCTTTATCCAAATAGTGAATGAATGGTAACTGAGGGGGCCCTGTAACTGAATCAACCAAGAGTCTTTCAACCAGCATAAGCCGGTACAAGAAGGGGAGAAAGAGCACAGAACTGAGTGCTGCAAGAAAGAAGTCCCAGACATGTCGCTGAGTAGGTTTATGACCACAGGTACTCACTTTACCTCTCCTATAAAAGTGACAGATTGGCTTAAATGATCTCTGAGGTGTCCTCTAGCTTTAAACTTCTATTCCATGATGGAAGGAACTGTAAAATATATCTATCTAAAATATTAAATTGTGGTCCAATAATAGACACAGAGAACAGTAAAGAATGAGGTAGACTAGATGCTTCCCTTTAAATGTTTAGTGAGAGTCATGAATATGTTTTAGTGGAAGTCAGTTCGGTGCACCCAGTGTTTAAAGTGACAGACTAGAAAAAAACCTTGGCTACTTACTAGCTGTATGACCTTGCTCAACTTATTTGCTTCACTTTTCTCATCCATTAAGTGGGGATAAGAGTATCTACCCTGAGGATTGCCTTAAGCAGTCAATGCCATAACATTTGTAAAACACCTAGAGCATTCAATATTCTAAATATTGCTAAATAAACCAATAACTCTAGTTTCATCCCTCTCATTAAAAATACTATTTGACCACTGTAAGAAAAAAGAATAGGCAGCCAACTAAAACACCTTCTGGTTATTGAGCAATGTTAGGTGAGGTAACTTTTGTTTCTCATTCTCTTTTTCCCTGAATGTTCTTCCTATTATTCTTCTCAGAGGAAGAAAGAAGATTCCCATGACTGTCCTAGGCTGTCTTGATGTTAAAATGGTTAGTTCTCATATCTTCCCATTGCACCTATGATCTTGACGAGACTTGGTTAGCTTGCAGTTCTTTAGGAGATTTTGAAATATTGAAGACAACCACATTTCTGTTATTTGAGTGATTTGCAATGTAGATATTATTTGTTGCTATTTGAAGCATGTTTTTTCAGAGAGCCCCAGTGATATGTTTGAGTATGTTCATGCATGTGTGCACACCCATGCACATGGTAGATGCTGCGGTGTGCCACCCATAAACCTCTTTAGTACCAAAGCACGAACACTCTCAGCTCCCAGCAGTCATTAGTGATGCAGGGTTACAAAGGTCATACCCTCTTGGACAGTTATGACAAACTATTCTAGTTCCAGGGTACCTGGTAGGACAGAGTGAGACCTCAACTGCAATTTTATGATAGCCAAAATTTTCCATCTACCTAATACTGCTTTTCACTGCCTTATAGATGTTGTTCTTAAGAACACTTGTCAAATGACATTCTGCATGCAAATCAGTCTCAAAGGCTGTGTGGGAGCCAGCATAAGGCAATGTGTGTGTCTTGCTTCTGTCTTTTCTTTTAGAATCTCGGGTACACAGAATTTTGTGTTAACCATACTCCATAATTCATGTGTGTTATTACCATTGTTCCTTTCCATTCTCCACCCAAACCCCATTCTTCTACCCATTATAAATATCCACGACAGTGTCTTAATGCATATCCTTTCAATCCATCATCCATGTTTTATTTTATCTATATTTTAAGTGCTTTCATTAATTCTAATCCATAAATAGTATTATGTTTTAAGGGATCATGTTTTTCTCATTTTGCTTTTTTTAGATTCATACATGTTGTTTTATGTAATCTAGGTTATTGTTTTTTATTGTTATATTAAATTATACACACAAACTCAGACACATACACATATATAACACAGGCATGCACTGTTAATTTATTGTCTATTTCCCTATTGATGGGTACCAAGGTTACCTCCACACACACTGAATTGAGGACTAATACTGTTTGTGCAATGCTATAAATTTTCTTAAAATATACACAATGTATTATTCAGTACTAATTTTAGCACAGGAGAACCTGGACACTCAATAAATAGCAAAGTCACTAGGGGAGATACAACATGGAGATATGTCTTATTATTTAAGAACATTGAAATCGAATGGGAAAGACAAAAATAATTGTGCATGCTATGACGTATGTCTGTGCATACAAAGTTCACATTTATTTAAGCACTTTGTGCTTCAGCACTGTTTTAAGTGCTCTGTGTATGGGAAATCAGAAGAAACCGAGGAGATCTGTGCTACTATCATCCCATTTTGAGATGAGGAAACTGAGGACCAGAGAAGCCAAATACTTGCCCAAGCGTCATCACTAGTACAGGACAAAGCTTAGAAGAAACAAGATTTGACTGTAGGCAGCTTGACTCCAGAGGCAATAATTTTACCATTATAGTCAATAGACTGAAATCATGTACAACACTAACAAAAGGCAGCTCATATAACTAAACGATTCTTATGCAGATGAAGAGTGCTCTGAGAATTCAATGAAATAAAAACTCTTGCACATAGTAAACATTTAAGGCTTATAAACAGACCACCTCAGCTTTGCTGATTCCCCTATGAGGGGACCTCTGGAGGCACTTGACAAACCAACTGCTTGTGAATCAAATTAAGTATTTTTGACAATTTTTAGATTGCTTGTCATTTAATTACATGTTTGTAATTGGAGTAAATGAATGATAAAACCCAAATTTGGTAAGGCTGTCCAAGCAGTAGCATTTTTTTTTCTGGGCAGTGTAGCTGAAGCAAGTTCAAAAGTCCATGGTATGGATGATGGGATGGAAGAGAACAGATCCTGCCACATGTAGGCCACACCCAAGATGGTGCCATTGGAATACCAGGAGGAGCGAGTGCAAACCCTGCTTCTGGATTTCTGAAGTTGGCAGTGATAATGAAATTTTTTCTTCTTGTTTCCTTCATTTTCTTTAGATGTTTCTCCCAAAATTTCATTTACCACCCTACACAAACTTTTGGAAATTTTCATTGGAAGAATTTGCAGACCAGCCTCTGTGGGGCTCAGACTTCTTTTAAAGAATGAGAAAATAACGGTAAAAGAAACAAGTACACAAAGAAAGATTAAGAAGCATATGCGAGAAGCTGCTACTTTCCTACTAAACGAATTGCAGGTAAAAAGCTCATTGGTCTGGATCAAGAGAATAAAAACACACTGCGGTTTTTCCTCACACTGACCTCTTACCGATATAATTACAGTGGGAGGAGCGAATCGTATAGTGCCCACACTCTCTCCGAGAAGTATACTTAAAATGAGTTACTTCTGCTCCTTGGGCAGCTGATCGATAAATACGTGGACTGCAATGAGAACAAAGATATCTATGGGCTGTAGTAGTTACCCTCTGTGTCTCTTAAGAAATTAATTAAAAATCAATGAAGTGTGTAACCTATTAACACAGCAACCTCTAGATTAACAGATAGAAACTGAGCCTTTTTCTGAGCGTGCATATTGGGCAAATGCATTCAGACTCTATAGGGAGGAAGTTGAATATCTGACACCTTAGTTATAATTGAGCAGGAACAGATCATTCCCAATATTCTGTGCTTTCACCGAGTTGCAAGTGGCTGTTTAAAGCCATAAGGTTCTATGAGTAGGGATACATTTACTCAATTTTCCTTTGTAAGATAATTATATCAATGTTTATAAAGTATTCTGACTACAAAGCAAGACGTCGGCTGTCATACAGAACTAAAGAATTTCCATAACTCTTTTCTTAAGTGTGGTTTGCTTACTTATGAGTTTAGGCAGTTGAGTTTAATTACAACCACAGAATATTTTTAAACAAGTATCTTCCCCAATGGAGGAAAACAAGGTGAAATTCCTAGAACACTAAGAGCTCTTGTGTGACTTGAACCAATGTAGTGTCCACATGGCACATAAGTCATTCACTTCAATTCTGCCCCTGTCTCATTTGGATGCCACTGGACCTGGTTGGATGGCAAATGCTTACCCAGCACATGTAAACTTCACAGGGTGGTACCCACACCTTTCCCACAGGAGGTCAACCAGCTACTTCCCAATTGCCTGCTCTGTCCCATACTCTTCTTCAAAATCCTCAAAAGGATTTGAACCACACCTTTCAGTTTTCATCTCAATCCCTTACAGTTGATCAGGGAGCCTAGTGTGATGCACTTCCTTTGTTTAAACCTTGGCACTATCCCTCTGACAGAATTCTAGGGCTTCGTTTCTAGTCCCTGCATAGGAAATAAGAGAAAAAGATTCTTGCTTTGCACTTTGGCTCATTTTCTGGCTCAACATCATCACAGAAGGACCAGCTACCATTGCATGATTACAAAAGGAGGATGCCCTGTCTCTGTGCTTACTGGTATGAAGTTACCTTTGGGGTGTCTATGGCCTTCATAGGCTTCAGCATACGGACTGTGCCACAGGAATAACACACATTTTACTGTTGCTAGACCCAACCTGCTTTCAGAGCACCTATAGCGACTTGCCTTTTAGAAACCTTTTCTAGATATTTCTGGGATTCCCCAGGGAGCCTCACAGATATTCATAAATAATTTCTTGGTTCTCAAGCTCAGGGCACTTCACTGATACCTACGGCCATTAAACCCTCAGCTTGAGCCTCTGTGCAAATGCCCGTATCTTTGCCCTCATGCATTTTCTGCCATTTCATAATCTTCTACTACCCTCCAACACACGTGTGCACACATGCATGCATGCACACACATGCAAAGGCTCTGACCCACTTCTTCAGGCCTGTAGCCAAAGAAAGTCTTTAGGCAACTTTACTCTGCTTGTCACTATAGCCTCTTTTTTTGGAACTCCTCAGCCAGAACTCTACGACTCAAGGCAAACTGAAAATGCTCTTGAATCTCTTATCTTTGCACTTATTATTCCTTTTACCTAAAACTACCCTCACCATATACTGCTACACTCCTGCAGACAGACTTGCTTAAATTTAACAGTCTTAGATCACGAATTATATGTCGTTTCCTTCACAAAGCCTTCCCTCACTTCTAAGTAGATTGTGTCACTGTATCAAATGATTTCACGAGGTCCAATTTTCCCTATTCATCTAAATCTACTTATTTATTTAAAACTAAACCCCGAGATTATTAAACAACTTTCTGTGTATGGCTACGTCAAAGTTACTTTATCAATCAGAAAGTACGTACACTTATATTTATAAATTAGGCTATGTCTTCTGTGCTTAAGCTTTAGAAATACCTTATAACATATTGCACAATGTTATCAGTTTCAGGTAAAGAGTAGAGAACAACTCAAATTACATCTATTCCTAACTGAGCATTCATCTACTAACCTGATTAGTTTCAAAACTAGTTTTATGATGGTTAAACAGCAAGGTGAGGAACAAAAGAAGAAAGTTAGGTTCTAGCTTATACTGATACTAACAGTAAAAGCTTTAATCTTACCATCTTTCGTTCTGTTGTTCTAAACTGTTATGGGCAGTTAGGTGCCTGGAGCTGGGGATGGTGTGCTCCTTTGGAGATGATGTAACTCTGCTTGGCCCTCCTCATACTTACCAATTCCGTCACATTTAGGAGTGCTACTAAACCATAGTCGATGGATTTATTTCCTTCTCTCGCCACTCCACCTACTCATTCATACGTTTTATGTTGCCTTTGGATCAGCAGGTTAGCAGAGCAGGCACTCCCAGCAATAACCAATATACTCACAAACATACAGTCTCATAACAATTAAAAGCAAAGAAAGTAGCAGAAGGGTAATTGTTTAATATTATTGGAGGCAATTTTCTAATGTTAGTGATGATTTTCATCATCTCGCCCCTTTGCTCTTTCTTAATGCTAAATACCTCCTGATTTTCAAGCTTACTTGCATATTGCAAGCAGATTACTTAATGAATATTTTTACTTCCAAAAAAGTGTTGGGTTTCATGCTAGATATTATCCATTTTCCTACCAAGGCAGGAAAAAACCAGGGTGTTCCTCCTGCGCACTGCCAAAATGGAACTTGAAAGTCGCCCTCTTCACCTGCACTCCTCTCCAGGTGCCAGATTGTGCAGTGAATACCTCACAGAGAAGAAAGGTGGAAATGGACACCGCAGAAACCAGGTGTTAAAGGGTCATTTTCGGCCCAGCTTCGTTCATCTTTGATGGCGGGAAGAGAGTGGCGCACAGGTATGAGTGTCGGCTCCGGAGTAAGACCTCCCAGGCGTCAGTGTTAGCTCAACAGCTGGTTGCATGCGCTCTGTGTGCAGCCTTCTTTATGTCAGCTTCTCAGTTTGCCAGCATTTTCGTCTATTAAATGGGGGTAGCAATAGCACTTTCTACCCTTCTCATAAGGTTGCTATGAAAATTAAATGAGCTTCTAAATGTAAAACTAGAGGAGTGTCTGTTCAATGGTAAAATCTCAACATTGCTAGTAATTATTATTACCCTTTGTCCAGCACCTTGCATCATAGACAATTATTTCTGAAAATTTCAGTTTCAGACTAACTGGCACATATCTGAGATATGCTGACACATACTTTTGAACTGAGAATCCCAAAGATTATCTATCAACTAGCAACTGTATATCCTGGCATTTCTGTCTTTTAAGCAACAGTTTAATTTCAGCCAAACTTTGCTTTGTGTTTGTACGCTTTCATTTTTCCATACATTACCTGAAACGACACTTTACCTTGATAGGTTTTCACAACCAATGAATATGATAAGAAAAATGTTCTCATGAAGTTAAAAAAATTAAGACAAATAGAGGAATCATTACAGATGAGGAAATTAATATATCTTTAACCTCTTCTATACACACACTGAATTAAGCTGACTAGCTAAATATTAATTTTTAAAAGAAAAACTGAAATACATGAAGAAAAACCTGTACATTTATCCTGCATGTGAGGAGTAAGGGTAAAGCCACATCAGATATTTTATAATACTCTTACATTTTCTATAATTGAACCTCACTTATAACATGCAGCTCTGTTGTTCACATTTAAGATTTTTACTTTGCCTCTTTTAGGAATTCACTGTGTATAAAATTTAGAGACATCATATGTTTATATATATGCATATTCCATTAGGTGATTAGCTAGTTAAAAGAACAGGATGAAAAAAAAACAAATATTCACTTTCTCTTCATCCTTTTCTAGCAGCTTATTGTGTATACAATATACATTGTGTATGATGTTCACTCTACAGAGAAGAAGATAAAGAAAGTCTCGTCTTTCTTGTCACCTGTTGAATAGCTATTATATGCTGCTGGGTGCTCTGCTAATTGTTTCACATGTAAAGAAAACATAGTGCCTCTTTCAAGCTGTTCATAGTCTGGTGTGAGAGGTACACATGGGAAATGTGAAGGGAGTGTTCAGAAATTACAGAAAAAGGGGAATGTAACATTTACTGTGTTGATTGCAGAAGGTCTTGCAAAACAGGTAGAATTTAAGCTTGATGTTGAATGAAAGATAGATATTTTAACTTTTGGTTATAATACAGTAAGTACATTCTAGACAGGATAAAAAAGCATGCAAAAAAAGCAGAATCTGTAAAGATAATGGGGTGTTTGAAAAAAATACACAAAGCTCTATGAGGGTGAAATATGTTGAGAAGGGCTAGGAGTGCCACAATTAAGAATCTAACTTAATTCAACTGCCTAATGTGATGTGCAAAGGAGTCACTAAAAGTTCTGATGACATGATTAAATTGACATGACCAGATGTGGAAGTTGTGTGAAGAATAGACAAGAATAAAAGAGATTAGAAAGAACCAGGGAGATTGATTACAATACCACAACACTGGCTCGGCAGCAATAGTTTAGGTTCTGACTAAGGCAGTAACTTGGAGAATTAATTTTAGGTTGACAGTGGCAAATAAAGATGGGAGCTTATTAGTGATAATAAAGCCATAAGAGGGGGTGAGATACTGCAGATTTTTATCTAGGTCAAACTTAGGAAAAACATTATTATTAAATAAGTGAGTAACAGAAAAGGAAACTAGCAAAAGCAACAAAAATTAATGGTCAGATTTATTGAAGAACAAGGACAGAGTGGTATTAAGAAGGTTAAGAAGAAACAAGAGAATTTCAAGGTGAAATTAGTGAAAACGTCAAATGCAATAGAAAGATCAAAAAGAGTAGCTGAACAGAGACCTTAGGTTTTGGGAATAAGAATATTATTGTATGTGTCATCTCAGATCACTATGAAATTACCATTCAGCCCTGGCCTCTCAAAATTTATTCTTCACACATGCAAAGTATATTTATCTCATCTCAACAGCCCCAAATGTCTTAATTTGTTTCAGCATTAACTCTAAAGTAATACTTGGGGTATGATTCATTCTGCAGCAAAATGCCTTTCCAGATGTTAGTCTGTGAAACCAGACAAGTTATCTGCTACCAAAATACCACAGGGGAGAGACATAGGATAGATATTCTTATTATAAAAGGGAGAAATAGGAAAGAAGGAGAGGGTGATAGATTTCAAGCAAGATGGATTCCATCAGATCTTAAGGTCAAGAATAATCTTTGGTTAGATGCTCTGCTTTAAGAACCCAGTGGGGCAGAGGTCCTACCTTCCCAGCAGAGCTTGGGGCAGAGGCCATCTGAACTATCAAAGCCGAGACAGTGGGTCTGATAATCTCTGAATTGACTCTGGGGACATTTTTTTCCTCTTCTTACATAAAAGTGCATTTTCACAACCAAATAGCCATCACTCTGAGAAAGTGTTGGAGCCGACAGGCTTCTTTCATTTCATGCCGTCACCATCCCCTGTGATTCACTAGCAGTGCTCCTGATCACATAATCCCATAAACTCTCAAGTGCTCATTGAGTCCTTGATGTTCTCTTCGAAACATGCTTTCTAATGTTTTGCAATATAGATAGGCTGAGAATTTTCCAGCTCTTCAAGTTTGGTTCCTTTTTGCTTAATAATTCATTTCCCTCCTTTTATATTTTATATAATCGGTCAGGAGTAACCAAGCACTTTCTTCAGTACCTTGCTCATGTGAGGCACAAAAAGTAGATTTCCAACCACCTTCTAAGTTCTCTTAGTTGGGCTAATAAGCAAATTGGGTTAACAGGAGAAAATATCCAAGATTTATTACAGATGTACATGTGGAAGGTGTCATAAGATAGGAAACGTAATGCATTGGGCAGCTAGGTTTACATGTCACTCTGAGCAGAGGAGACGGGCAGTAGGGGTCTGGGATTTCAGAGGGAAAGTAGGCAGCTCACAGGTAGCCTTGAAGGAGCAGATGTGGGGTAAACATATTTATACTGGGTCATCCCAAAACAATGGGGCACAGAGGGAAACAGGTTTTGTTAGATTTTTCCAGTCTGCTTCATGTGTGCTAATTCATATGTGCTAAGGTAAATACACTAAGATTCCCTTCCTGGAACAGGTTTTTCTACCTGAATCCCTTTAGGAAGAAAGGGGTAGGGCCAAAGGTTCTTTCGGAGTTCTTTTTTTTTTAATAACCAGTTTAAAAACAACATCCTGAAAGGCACATTTTGGGGTGGCAAAACTTTGGGCTCCCCACACTTTGAAATCTTCTCAACTAAATATCTAATTGTATTGCTCACAAGTTCTATCCACCTTTCACAAAATGCTAGAACACAAACGCAATTCAATTAAGTTCTTCCTGTCACTTTATAACAAGAACTGCGTTTCTGTCAGTTCCCAATAGCATGTTCCTCATTTCCACCCAAGAGCTCACCAGTATCTTCCTTAACACCTATACTCCTAGCATGCACCTCAAAACTCTTCCGGTCTCTACCCAATACTCAGTTGCACAGCCGCTTCCCCATATTGACCTACTTGTTACAGTAGCATACCACTATTAGTACCAAAATCTGTATTAGGCAGCTCTGGCTGCTATACGAGAACACCATGAAGGAGAAACGAGACCTTTGGTGCCTGTTTCTACAACAGCAATAACCCCACCCTCATGACCTTATTGAAACCTAAATGCCTCTCAACTCTAAATACCATCTCTTGAAGATTAGGGCGTCAGTATGTGAATTTTGGGGGGACATACTCCTGTCCATAGTATTGGTGTCTTTTGTGAAAGACAGTAGGTTGCAGGGGACTCGGTAAGCAAGAATTTGAGAAACAGTGGTCAACCAAAAAGATGTGCTTTTAAAAAAGGTAAATGAATAAATAGTCGCTGCTTTCTATGAATCAGCAATGAAGGAAAGACTGGGAGCTGGAAGAGAGAAACAGTGTGGGAGTTCATGTGCTACCATCATTACTTTTCTTAGAGCATTAGAAGACAGTATCATGCTGAGAATAAAAGAAAATATGAGTCAGAGAGAAGAGGTTTCAAGTGGCCCAAAGGGGGGGACATTGTTTAGATTTCACTGTGTGCACCAGCTAAGTAGGTGTCTGTGGACAGTGGGGAAGAAAGCTCACAGGAGAACAGAGTGAACATTGCCAAAAATCCTGAGGGCCACTATAAGGCAGGGATCATAAGCTTGTAATGTCATCAACTGTCTTGAGTATTTTATTGTCCTCAGAAGCAGAGACAGATAGTAATTGGATATTTGGGTTCATCCAGGAAAGGGCCTAAACAGGTAAGTGGGACAGAAAGAGAGAAATCAGGACAAATGAACAAAAAAGACTGTAGAAAAACTCTAGAGACTCAGAAGGATTTGGGACATTAGGATGCATTTTGAAGTTGGTGACTTCTTCCAAGGCTTTATTGCCATCACCAGCCACCAAACACATAGGTCAAAAAATACTTCTTCCCATCTAATATTTTAAAAGTGAAATCATTTTCTCCTGAATTAAATTTTTAAAACTCCTTATTTTAAGCTCAGTTCTGAAACCTGACAATATCAGACTGTCATTGTATAACATCAGGTAGAGAGGGATATTCTAAAATCATGAGACTGACTAAATGAAAGTATCTTTTTCTTTCGAACTCACATAACAAGACATTTTTTACTCTTTGATTTATCTTAACAATTTTGCTTCTAATAATGCCCTTATATTTTTCTGTTACAAATGATCCACTTCTCCTATAGAGCTTAATGTTTTAACTTTCATATATATATATTTTTTTAACTAGTGAAGATGTTTTTCTATGTCACATTGTCGAACATTTATCTAAAGGGTCCTAATGTAACTGTGCAGGAACCATATTTTCTTTAACATGCCCTTTTATTTTTATCATCTTCCTTTGTCTCAAACTGGCCTCACCCAGCTCCCTGACTCACCCACCTCCCTTTCCCTTGCTTAATCATTAAGCCTCAGAACAATGAAGTTCTGGTCAGAATCTAGTTGTCTTAGAAACAAAGCATCTGGTCTGTTGACACAGAGAGAGTTTTGGTCCAACGAGAGATAACATGTAGGCCTCAGTGTTTTCAACCCCAGAACAACCCCACCAACCCTATCCTTGGGAAAGCAGACAAAGCAGCCATGGTTGACATTAGGACCAGATGCACTGCTCAACTACCTAGCCTAGCACTGACCAACTGGTAGAGACCATGACCCTGACCGAGACCCTAACTGCCTTAGTCGCCATGATTAATTGTCTTTCCTCTCTAAAAGCCATCTCCTAGAAGCCAATGGGGAGCCAAGTCTGTGGTCATGAGCTACCTGTGACTCCAACATGGCTCCATGTCCTTAAAATATTCGTACTTTTTTGGCTTCAAACTCCTGTTTGTGTCTTATTGAGCATTGATGTGTGCAGACAAATGGACTTCAGTCCAGTAACATTAACTTTAAGAAAACTGTAGCCCCTTTATCAACCACTGAAAGAGCAGTATAATGCAGTAACACACGCAAGCTAAGGAACTAAATATATGGATTTAATGAAACTGGTGACCTTGGGTTATGAAAATCAGTGGGTTTATTTTGCTGTCAGGGTGAGTTTATTTGAATCATAACTTCTAAATTTCTTTACCATTGTAATAATATTTTCCAAAGTTGAACTACCTTTATATGACTTCATAGTATTCAATTTCATTTTAAAAACATCTAATGCAAATTTAATGCTTTTATCTTTTATGACAAGACTTAGCTCAGTCTGCAATAATCACTGTATTAACATTTTTTACTCATTCAAATAGTCCAATTCATTATTACAAAAACAGCAAGCTTCTCCAGCCTGTCATTAATTCCTACTGTTTTAATTACCAGGAAAAAAAATACTCTTTGGACGCTTTTGTGGATAATGACACTGTAAACACAATCTTATGCAAGGAAATGAAAATAAAATAAAATAGCTTTTTTCTACATTGATATTCTGATAGCAATACCATATTTTTGGCAAAAGAAATCTGTTAAAATATAATGGCACTTTCTTTGAATTTAGTCACAAAAAGGGTGCTTGAAGCTACATATTAATTTAGACTATTTGGAAACTCACAAAAGGTACATTGAAGACCAACATTTTTAGAAAACAGTTCTATATCCATTAGGATATGACAGATTATTTTTCTTACTGTACTCCAACCAAACTTAAAGTCTGCTTCTGTAAACTGGGACTGCATATAAAGGGGTGTCAGCACCAGAGATTCAAACTATTCGAACCTTAAAATAAACTGGTACATTAGATTTACCGAGAAACAAAATCCAACTTTAACATTTGTGATTACATCAGACACTTTACGAAGCTGAGCCTTCGCTTAGAATGTTTGAGAATAATGTGGGGGAAATGGGGACAACTATAATAAAGCAACAATACAAATTTTTAAAAAATGTTCATTTCAAGAAATATGGAGGTTTTGACAGGTGAGGAGAAACTCCATGGTATATATTTGTTTAGCCTTATTATTTTCATTATTTTTAACTTAAATCAGAATATGTCACTGAGGGAGACTCTTCTGATTTTTTCATCCCGAAGAAGTCGAGTCTATATCCTAGTACTGTTGGAAGGTACGGAACATGGGCAAGATACTCCAGCAGCCACGCACAGTCTTCTAGAAGTGACCAGCAATTGCACGCATGCACGTCCATTCAAATCTGTGCAACAACACACAGATATAATGTGATATGGATTATGATAAATGCTATACTGGATGTGCAAAGACCTATGCGTACATAGCACAAAAGATGAACTATGAAAGGAGGATTGAGAAATGTTTGTTAACAAAAGTGAGATTTAAAATACATCTTGAAAGACCAATAAAGTTTAGAAACTGTGCTTAGTACAGCTATACTGCATTAAGAACTACACTTATTTATTCTTTGAAGATTAAACAAAGGAATAGGTAAAATATGTTTTGAAACAAGGAATTACTTTAATAAAATGTTTAAAATAAGTGTGTAGACCTATGGTAGATGTCTGTTAGCACTGTGGTCATATATCATATATCTTTTTCTGAGAAGTTAGCTCAGCAAAAGATATGCAGAACTGAAAACTGTGAGAGATTAAAAAATGAAAAGCAACTTTCCTATTCTTACTATATTCAAAATCTCTTTGGGCAAGCTATAATATTCAACTATACACATGCAGTATCTCTCAGTGTTCCCAGTTATGAAGACCAGCCAATAAATTTATTAACCAGTCAATAAGTGTATACATTTGTTTACAATTCTAACATCAAATGTAATCATCTGTATGAAGTAAAATTATTTATGTTTGGATATTAATAGACACTGGTACCCAATAGCACATCCCACACATAGAGTTTGATGAATAATGTTTAATTAAATTACTGGTGATAGCATTTCTGAGTTTCTATCAGAATCGTCTGGCAGAACTAGACAGAATGTAACTTTAAAAAGTTGCATTTTCATGTAATTACAGTATTTTTTCTGAAATGCTTTGGATGCTATAGTATTACTAGTAGAATATTGAAAATGGTATGAAAATAAGATGTTTCCTAAGGGGTTTAACTGTTTTATAAAATCTAATATTTTAAATTTAATAGTCCAAAGTTCAGCTATTATTTTCATCTATTAACATTTGCAGCTGAGGCATATTTTATTAAATTAGCAAGTTGTTATTCATTATAATATAACCATAAATTGAGCTATAACTCATGAATGAGCTAATTGTTCTTTTCTGTTGAGGACAGGAGCTTATATCCATTTTTAAGCTGAACAGAAATAGTTCATATGCAATCTAGATTAAATCTGAGTGTGAAATAGAAAGCTCACATACCATCTGTAAAGAAATATCCTCCTCCCTAATTAACACATATCAGGTATTATAATCCATTTTACTACTAAAGACAGTTATAAAAGACAAGTGGGGTTTAATAAAATAAAACTGGTTTCATGGAAATGAAGAATTACTTACAGAAATATTGTAGATATTGGCTACAAAATTCTTTGGCTAAGGAAGGATAACTCGATTCCCATGCAAGTTAGAGGTCTCGATGTAAGTGTGCTCAGAAGAAGATAGGAAGCAGCCCATGCAAGATAACTACAGAGTCATTTATCCTTCTGGAAGTGTTTGCAGATAACTACTACATTCTAAGCACATAGCCTCAAGGATTTATATAATGGTAAACATTCGAACAGTACTGGTTAAGTGATCAGCCCTGTCGTAAATACTTTACACAGCAACCCCATGAAGTACATGCTACTATTATTTCCATTTTACTGGTAATGAAACTGAGGCATGGCAATGTCAAGTGACTTTGCAAAAGACACATAGTAAACAATATAGATGGAATTTTAAACAAGTAATTTGGCTTCAGGTCTAGGGAATAGCATGTGAAAAACTGAGGTTAGAGGGATTGTGAAATTTGTCAAGTCTATACAAAACTGAATGAGGCTGGGCAGAGATAGCAACATGGGAGCCTAGTAGGAGAAAAGATTAGAGGGGTCTACAGAGGCCAACACACAGTTCAGGAATCCATTCTCAGGATTTGGACTTTTATCCTATGGGCAATGAATGTCACTAGTGTGCATTAACTGGGAAGGCTGGGAAGCAGCATGACTGGATCTGTTCTGAGAAAATCTCATTGGCTCCCGTGTGCAAGACTGACTAGAGAGAGAAGATAAAAGTGAAAATTAGAGCTAAGAGGCTATTTTCTAATTCAAATGAGAGATGATGGCAGCCTGTGCTGGGTTGGTGGCAGTAATGGTGGTGAGATGAAGAGAAGTGGATTGAACTGTGAGATATTTGAGAGCTAACATCAACACTAATTAATAGCACACAGAATAGAAGCAGGAGAGAGGTAGCGTCAAGGATCACTTCACATTTTTACCTAGTGCTGCTGACTGGATGATGATACACGCAGGACGGGCTTGTACGTTATTCAAGTTTCTGCTTACATCTCCTTGAGAAGCCTTTCCAGCTATTTGAACTCAAACATCGCCCTCCCCTCTGTTACGTCTCCAAATCCTTACCCTGCTTTATTTTTCTTCGTGGCACTTATAAATACCTGATATATTCTTTATTTACCTGTTTATTGCCTACTGCACCAACTGTGACGGAAGTGCCATGAGGTCAGGCAGTGTGTCACTCATATTTAAGTTGTACTCTCTACCCTTTAGAACAGTGCCTTGCACATCACAGATGGGCAATCAATATTTATTGAATGAATACAGGAATAAAAGGAAGAGTCACCAGAATGTGTGGAATTATTTAAGCTGTGGATATGGATGAAATTCTTCCATAGAGACCAAAGAAAGGAAACATATGTGATAGGCAAAAAAGAAAAAAACACTGAGATGATAAATTAGAGGGAAGGCAGAAGGTCCAACAAAGAGCAATGCAGTGGAAAACCAAGATATGTATCATTAAAAAATAAAATTATTAACAATGTTAAGTCTAAATGTCAATATAAGAAAAGGAGTGAGGAAATGCTATTGGGATTGGAATTAGCATTAGGAGGTCATTAGTAGTGTCATTAACAAAATTTTGCTTAAGTCTTAGGGACAAAAGATAAATAGTAATGGTTTGAAGAGGGAATTAGAGCAGAAGATGGGGAGACAACAGGTTTAATCTATTCTTTCAAGAGGTGTGGTACGAACATTGAAGGGAGACAGAGCACTAGTGAGGGATGAAGAGATGAGGGATGCAAAAAGAAATAGTAAATTGATGGAAATTGGTGCAAACCCAGAGATGTTTCTGGGTGGTGGTCATGAGAGTTTGGTCAAGAGTCCAGCTGAAAGAGAGATATTCTTGGCCACAGGAGTGGGTGGTCAGAGAAGAGCAAAGTCGGGCCGAGGGACATACAGAACCCAGTGTAAGGACTAAGGTGTATTGAGCTGGCTTAAGCAACAAGAACAAACTAAATACAACCTCTGGCAAACCTTCCAGGTCAGCAAAATTGTTTATTCTCAGTAGCAAACTTAAATAATATATTTTTGACTCATGCTACACAACATAATACTGTATAAAAATATCCCGTTTCAAAACAAGATTTAGAAAGAATTAGTTTTTAATAGTTTCAAGTAGTGGTTGTTAATCCCTAACTTAAGTGTTAGGCACATAGGGTACCCAAAATGTATTAGATATTGAAAATGTCAAGTTATCAGGAGTAAACTTCTATTATCTGTGGACTTGGCTTGTTTTTTCATATCGTAGTCATCATATTTCACTAGAAGTAGTACTCTTGGGAAATTTATTTTTTATTTGTACTTCTTTTAAGTGACATTCATCCCAAGAAACAGCTGTGAATATACACCATATGTAACTCAAGCACACATAATTATACCCGAGTTAAGGATGAACACACATATTTCTGCTTAAGAAGGAATTACATTTTTGGTTTGTATTTCAGGTAGTAATATTTTTAATAAAATATACAAATGCATTTTATTTCTTCCCATTTTTTCATGCATGGAAAAATAAGTATTACCCTATATGTTTTTAATTAATTACTAAATATTGATAAAAATAAAAAAACACCAATGAAGTACCTCAGTAACCAACTATCTCAATTTATAGCAGATTATCTTTACGAATATGGTATTGGCCACATAAGTCACGGTAGGTAAATATTACTGATACTGTCTTCAAAATCTTCATAATGAACTATGTATTTCATAGTATAAGATCATAATTACATTACAAAGACATTAACTGACAGGAAACTTCATTGACTTTTATTTAAAATAATGTTATCTGTATTTATTTAACATAATTTGCTATTTCTAATAATAGTTTATGAATAAAAATAATTGATATAGACATAAAATTGCATTGTATGGCAAAATGTATGTGATGTTATCTATCAGAAAAATAGCAAATAAATATGACTCTAATGTTTAAATTAGATAACACTGAAAATTTAACTTGCAAGATTTTCCTTTGACCTTTTATAGTACATTAAATTCCTGCCATCTATCTTTAACTTCTTTTCCCTAATACTAGATTTCAAGGAGAAAATTTATAGCCTAGCTTCCCAAGGATTTGCTATTGCTTTATCAATTGTCATATGTGCCTTTTCATTCAAGGTGCTAGATAATGGTTTCAGCAATGAGATGGTAACACTTCAAGAAAGGGGCAAATTAACATTTGATTAAATACAAAATTATACTGTTCTCATTTAGTATGGGTATAATTAAATTCATATCTTTAAACTTTTCGGTCTCTGAAGTCCTGAGCTCATTTTAAAAGTGTGTTAAAGATACCAAAACAGTAGATAACACTCAGGGCCACTACATATCACAACCCCAGAGAGCACTGTTCTCATAAAAATTTGGTTCATTTAATTTCACCATGTTTATAACTCCTCTCAAGATTTTCCTCACGTTCCCTCTTTCAGACTCTAATACTCTGCAGTATCTTCACTAATTAATTATCATTTAACAGAAAGGAGAAAACAAGAAAAACGGAGAAGCACGAGAGAACGAACAGTGTGAAGTGTGCTTTTCCTGCGTCTGCTGGACATGTTTTCAAATGGAAAGCTCTAACAGTTTCCTAACTCGCACCACTGGATCGGAGTGCTTTGGGTCTTAACTTCACAGACATGTTATAAGTCAATACTATTATCTCACTTATGAGGAAATAGCAGAGAAGCAGACATGGATCCCAGGACAGAAGCTGTAATTTGTGTTGCATCAGGCTAACTAACATTAAAAATGTGTCTGGGGCGACTAAACTATCTGTTCGGTTGCTATTTTGTACAAAGTTGTTTATCTGTTTTAATGTTCCTGTACATCTCATCTCACAAGATGCACTAGCACCGCTGCAGAGAACTGTCTAGGAAAAAAATCCGAGACCACTCAAGCTCAATAGTAGTTGTAGCAACAGTAAAAATACAAAAACTCTACATATTCTCACAAGTGGAGAACATCAAATAATCAGCTATACAAACACTAATTTGATTAGAATACATGTGTCTATGAATAACTTTAAGATTGCAAGTAAATCTCCAAACATGTGTCCACAATTGTACTGTGTAGTTTTCCCACCATTTCAGTTAGCAAAATACACTCTTAAGTTTTTTTAATGGGGTTAGTGCCATGGATCACTATTAGAATAAACCTAGGCTTTTCTTGTTGCATTAATATATTTTGTTAAAAATTATGTATTTATTACTTTTCTGAAACATCTTCCCTGAAGCATATTTGAATACTTAGGTAGAGAATACGAATTATGACCTATTAAAAGAGAGTTTATGAATAAAAGCTCAGAAGGCATCAAACAACGGAATGTTTTAGTTATATAAGACATAGTTACAAAGTTGAAAATCTAGTTTATTTGAAATCCATGAATTTGCACACTTCGTGCTTCATACTGCTTAGATTGTATTTTGCATGTAGTAGATGTAATACACACTTGGAAAAGCAGTACCCAATTCCACAGGTGCTAGAGACCTCAAACATTAAGATTTCTAGAGCAGATGCATTTCTACTCCCCTCTTGTTTGAGCAGTTTAAGGATTTTTAAGGTGATGTGAGGGAACACAGGAAACCAGAACTCATGTGACAAGAGATGCTTATAGAGGGTATCTATCAAAGGGTTATTGGTTTAATTTTGAACTTCACATCTACCACTCCTTGTTTTAAATGGTGTCATTGTAACTGATGTTATTTGGTGTCTGGAAAGACAGATCCATGAGAGCTCCACTAGCCTTCTCAGGATAACAAGCTAAAGTAATAACTTTTCTGTTAAGCAAACAAAGGCCGTGGCCAACTCTCATTTGGCTTGTCCGCCAGCCTTCCTGGCAGGACGTTTCTGCTTCATCCCCTTTGTAAGGCGTAGGCTGGCCAACCCGCACACAGGATGTACTATCAATAGCTCCTGGTGAGTTTTGAAACAATTTTCTCAATAAAACTCTAATATTCTAAGAACCATTGTTTTGCTGAATATATCAATCTTTGCTGCTTAGAGCAAAGAACGTGTTTTATCCTCAGTGATGCTCCTTCAGTGTCCTTTTTATTTCTGTCTCCAATAAACTTCATTAGCTCAATGAAACAGAAATTACTGTCTAATGTGCTCACTTATTTCAATAGACAATTCTCATACACACAGACAGCTTACACTTCTTAAGTGTATGAAACAAAAATCAGCATTGCATAGTCTACTATTCACTATCGACTGTAAGCTGCATTTCTTTAAATGGACTATACTAATGATTTCCTGCCAGATGATCTGACAGGTTATTTCTGAAGGTAATTCAATGGACTTGTCATTTGAATGTCATCATATTCTATGAATTGCAGGGGGCCATGGATTCACAGGAGTGCTTGACAGTTCTCTGAGCAGTAGGTGGCAGCACTGTTCAGCTGTCTTGTTTTTTTTGGTTGAGTTTTTTGCCAAATGAAATCAGTTTCTTCACCATCAGAACCAGAAAAAAAAAAAGGGGAAGGGAAGCTTCAAATATTTGTATGCTTACATATAAAGCCCATATAGATTTCTCATAATTTAACAAGTTAATTACATAAGAATCAAAATCACAAAAAAAGTTTACATTATCATGCTTTTTTTCCTTAGCTTGTTTATATGTGATTGCTTCCTTTTTATTTTGCTCTTTTTTACTATTTGGAGTAAAAAAAAATGACAAAGTGAAATCTGTGCACAAGTGCAGTGGTCTGAAATTAGTGCTCCTACCTGTAGTGTTTGCCAGCTTCAAGACAGAATCTTTTTGTGTGTTTCCTTAGATGCTTCATCATTTATACACACCTAATTTACCAGTTCCACTAGTAATGAACTTCCTTTGAGTGGCTTTTAAAAAATGCAGCCATAAGTTCCAGCCAGTTCATGGAATAAAGTTTCAGTTTCTTGTGTCAGTGTTCAGAAAAATCTTGAAATAAAAGACATTTATTTCTTAAGTAAATTGTGGCAAAAATCGTTTCAAGAAAAGGTTTAGGACAACTGAGTAGGAAAATGCAACTGAAAATGCCAATGAATTATTTCCTTGGAGTGGGGGTACTCTTTTTATTTGAACAGCCTGTTTTCCTTAATATTTCTTCTACTAAAGGTGATAATCCTCCCACTTGCCTTCTGGGAAAATGGACCAACATCAAGAACAAAAGAACCCAGGCACATTTGTCTCCAAGAAGAAATACTTTGTATTTAACCTATCTCATGGTTATTTATATCTTTAGAAGGAACATTGGGTTGCATCACTACAAACCCACCAACTTTTGAACTTCTCTATATTACCCTCTGCATTTACATCTTTAAATACATACACACATGCACAGACTCTTGGTGTATGGTTAATAGTCAACCTCAGGACACTAAGGTTGGAAGAGAGAAAAAAAAAGAAATGTAAAGTTTAGTTAGGGTCATAATGGAAGCTGTGAAAAAAAATGAATATAAAGATCTCCATTTTTCCAGAAGCCCAGTAGTTCCCAAAATCTCCATAATAGCTAACTCTTTCATTACTTCTTCACCCAATTCCAGAGCCTACTTCTATGATTACTTGAAAATGGCAACACTACTATTATAAATAATTGCTTTTCAAAATTTTACATTAATTTTATTGTTATCAGTAAAAAGTAAATAGTAAGCCCCATTGCCTCTTTCTAGTCTGTACCTTTCCTAAGTCAAATACTTTTTCTATTGCTGATAATGATATTCTAAGTTCCATTGAACTGTAATTACCTTGAAAGAACTATCTAACACAGTAATCCCCGACCTGGAAGGGACTAGTTTCCTGGAAGATGGGGCAGGACAAGGAGTGACAGGCAGGGCAGAGCTCAGGTGAGCTTCCCTGGTAAGCCTGCTGTGGAAGGTGTGGGGAGGAGACAGGAGGCGGACCTCCGGTGAGCTTTGAGGCCTGGGGTTGGGGACCCTTGGTCTAACAGATTTATCTTTGTAAAACGTTAGTGTTCCACACAGTCCCTTACATATGAGAGGTCAATAACGACTTCCTACATAAGCGAATGCATTTTTGTTGAAACTTAACCAGCCTACGTATTACTAGAACATTAATTTCTCAGAGTGGGTTAATAACAATCGTTAACTCAAAGTTGCACACCTCCATAATGTATTCATTATAAAACAACTGGAAGCAGACCATGCTGATTGTAAGCATAATCATTGTTTAAAAAACAGGTTAATTTAGTTTCCAAATATGCATAGTTTTTCAGTAGACTCTTTGTCTTAGCAAAAATCTGATCAACTAAATTCTAGTCATGCAATTGTGTTATGGATTTTCAAGAATTTCTTTATCATTGAAGAATACTTCCAGGACTTGGCTTCCTATGTAACTAATATAATCCAAATTCAAGGACATTATTTCTGCCTTTTATTTTTATGTTTCCCTGCCCTGTTTTCCTTTCAAAATTACGTGAATCTTTACAAAATTTGAGTACAAAATAAATTTTTTACCTAGATCACACCTTAGGGGCTGTCAAGCCTAGTGCAGTCCCAATTTAGGAAGTGTAAATCTTTCTTTCAAAAACTGAAGGAAACACTGCATCTGAACTTACGTTATTGGGGCCCTGCACCGACTTTCCTTGACCAGGTAGGTGTATTGTTCTTCTCTTTGTCAACCCCTCCCCTGCGCCATCGTAGAAAGTGAAAAATGAGGCACAGGAAGGCTCTGATCTGATAATAAGGTTTATATCAGAAAGCTGATGCTGTTTCCTTGTAGTACTCCTGGAGATGGGAGGATATTTTGCTCTCGCTTCATGGTTAATTTAAAAGATATTTGGCAATTTATTTGTGTCATTTTAAGAGACAAAAATTGCAGTATTTTTTAAGTAACTTTAAGACAGAATAAGTCACTTGTGTTATCCGTACTAATTAGATGAATGAAATCAGAGATGATCACATGGTAGGAGATACAATGTGGAAAAAAACACAATTAGACTTCATAGTGATTTTTACTTTTTAAGAAAGTAGAGACAGGAAAAGTTATCAGAGGGGTCAGAGGAACTCATTAGGGTAATTTCTTTTTTCTTCACTTTTTCCTTTTGATAGTATCCCATCTTCTCAGTATCTGGCCTGTAGGCAAATATTTTTCTAATGACTTTAAAATGAGAATAAAGTCATTTTCCTTTATTTAGATACTAACCAAATAAACCACTGTTTATATCTGACCTGGAAAATTATGTTTGTGATTGGAGAACAGTGAAAGGTGCAAGCAAAAATGACTACAGACATTAAAACCTAGACTGAGAGAGAGAGAGAAATACACAATATGAACATATGGGCAGGCTGCAAACTAAAGAGACCAGGTGAGCAGAGATTATCTAGAAGAGTTTATTAAAAATAAAAAAAAAATTGGTTCAATGGGGAACTAAAGAAGGAAAGCGGCAATGTGTTTTAAGGTACTTTTGGACAACCAATGGTTGTATATTATTTTTAACTTGCAAGTAAAAATACAAGGGTGGCTCAAAAGCAACGGGAGGCAAATTATAAGTGACTGAGCACTGCCTCTGATCATCATGAGGAAAACCCAGAGAGCGGCAGCTCCCAGAAGGCCAGCGTCGTGTGGTCCAGAGGATGAGAGAAGAAAAGGACTGTTCGTTGGTTGTTTTTTTTTTGAAATGATTCGTGCATCAAGGCCCACCCAAAAAAGAGTTTATAGTTTAATCTAGCTGGCTCTACTTTGTAGGCTGTTAGGATTCTCAGAATTCTTGGAAAAACTGGCTTTCCCAGTGTTTGCAATTGGCTTGGAATCTTCTTGTAGATGTCAATATTCTTAAACAAACTATTAGTTTAAGGACAAAATATTTTACCAAATATTCAAAGATTTCATTATCATCTACATTTAACTGGTTTAAAATTTTAACCTGATATTGCATGTCTAAAGTTCAAAACCAATAATAATTTTTGTCTTTCTTCAATCCAACCCCAAACTATATTTTCTAGTTTCTCTTTTCTTTTTAAAGAGAGAAAAAACAATAAATCTAATATCACACCCAAATTAAATCTGATAGAAAACAATTTGTTGCTCCTTAGGGATACACTACCATAGAAGTATTCTGCTACTACACGGCTAGTTTAGGAGTAATTTACCTATTCTAAAATTAGCCTAGATAAAGGAGCCTAGGGGGACTCAAGGGCTCAGATGGGATATGCTCTTCAGCTGCGTGCTGTGATGCCGTTGCTGGATAATGATTACAGGCCCGAGAAAGGAACTCAGAAGCTCAGTGCTGATCTGTGTAATTGGTAATTCTTCTTCATCTACAAAAAGCAGATCTATAGTTTTTAGTTCCAATTTCCAGCAGGAGTTGTTCATGTACAAACTGTGAAAGCTACTCGTTTGATTAAGAAGGCCAATTCAATGATGCTGTGTAGATTCTACACATGCACCTCTGAGATTTTGCAAATATTTCTTCCTAGGGACTTCACATGGCGTTTCTAAGGTGCTAGGTCAGCTTGGATTTGCAGAAGCATGTAGCCTCTTTGTAGCTTCATTAACCTAACTGGAAGTGAGCCTAATTCAGCATTACCCAGATGGTGAAATTGAGGTTGATGATCTGTTCTTTGGACGCTGAAATGTGATAATGGGTCAGGCAGTGCTTCACAAAGTTTAGTGGACATAGGATGCAGCTGAGAGCAATCTGGTGCACAGATTACATGACCCCACACCCAAACATTCTCACTCTCCTGATCCGAGTTAGAATCAGCATTTTTACCAAGTATCCTCTGACCTCCTCTGGCTAGCCCTTCGGAGAAGTTGAAGAGTACTTTAGATGGCTCCTCAAATGGTGGCTTCCCATCACAACAACAGTGAAAGACCCCTCCGATGACCTTGAGGACCCCACACGATCTAGGCCTCTCTACCACTCTGACCCCGTCTCCATCTGCAGGTCTCCCTGTCACTCACTCTGCTTCAGCCACGTTGGCTTCCTCCAACACACCAGACACGTCCCTTACTTCCTCCCGGTTTTAGTATTCTTGCCCAAATAACTGCATGTCTAGGTTCCTTATTTCCTTTGTCTTACCTTACATGTCAGGTTCTCAGGGAATGTGATCTAAAATTGCAACACTTTCTCCAACCTCTTCCTCCTTTATTTGCTTTATTTTTCCCCCCGAGCACTTCCGCTGTTATTTTATGATTTCTCTAGTCTAAGATAAGCTCCTCAAAAGCAAGACTTTTGGTCTTTTTTTGTTCACTTCTATAATTCCAACATCCGAGACAGTGCCTGGAATATATATATATATATATATATATATATATATATATATATATATATATATATATATATAATGGGCACTCAGTAAATATTTATTCAGCGTATGAATTAATAACGAGAAGCTGCAGGGAGTCGTGCAATACTGTGGCCTTACAAGCAACTGGGGAATAGCTACCTAAGCTCTTTTGTCAGAAAAAGACCTTTGCAGGTATAATGGCATTCTTAAATTTTGGCCACCTCAACGTAACCTAATCAAAAGCTCACAAGGCAGTATATGAATTTCAATATCCCCACATAGGTCTGGGAGGCTGGTGCCAGCTTGTGCTGGGGGCTAATTATATTGTGCTTCATGCATAAGAGTAGAAACAAAACCCATTATTAAAGTCAGAAAAGTTGGGTTCAAGTCATATCTCTTTTATTTATGATCTATGTTGTCTTGGTCAAATCACTTAAAGATTCAATTTAAACAGTACATTAGTAACCTCACTGCTGTATGCTCTCCTCATCTGTGAAAACAAAACAGTAACAAATGCTGCTCCTACCCTACAGAATCTTCCAAACTAATGGGAAAAAAAGCATGCTTTGTGTGTGCAATAACGTATTATATAAGTTTAAATGGGTTTGCCCTTATCACTCACATTTAACAGTTTATTCTGATGTGACCATGGAGGCTCTCCATGAACCATGCCTCACTATGTCCAAGCAGTCCCCCACTGACTCTGGGCCTGGCCAGGAGACTCACTCAAGCCCAGGGGACATTAGTGTTAGGAAGCATGATGCGAACAGGGGCATGATAAGTACCTGTGCCTTGGAAATTATATTCCTAAAACTCATGCTGTAAAGAGGCTTGAGCTAGCCTCCCCAAGAAGGATGAAACATATGGAGAATACACTGGTGGGTGAGAGACTCCCTTGGATTTCGGCCCCAGTTAAATTCCCAGTTGAAAGTGTGAGGGCCTCAGACATACCACATGGATCACACTTCCCAGTTGAGCCCAGTCAACAAAGGAATCAAAGTAATAATAATAATAATAATAATAATAATACACTACTGTTTGAGGCTATTAAGTTTTGGGATGAGTCATATTACAGCAACAGATAATTGAAAGCCCTAGGATTTGAGAAAGGCCCCTAAGCCCAAAAGAGTGACTTTAGTGACAGGAATTCTACATACTGTATGATGTAGGTAACAAGTTATGGGAAGAAAGGAATGGAAAGACCTTTAAAACTCCTTGATAGTGAATCAGACATTGACCTATTTCTCTTTCTTTTGAAGTCTAAATGGCAGCTAGTATATAAGTCACTATTTACTCCTACAAAAAAAGAAAAGAAAATGGAGTCGTTTATGTAAGCCACTGTCATTTGGAAACTATGTTGAGCAAAACACAACAATGAACTACAGAACATAAAAAAATACGATCTGATTTTTCTAAAACTTGTCAATTGGGAGTAGCCAACCCACTACCTGAGCAATTTTGAACTTTTCTTCTGTAACTTAGAGTGGTTACCCCTTGGGGGAGTCTGTTGTCAATGATTAGCACTTCTCGAAGGGAGTGGATCCCAGCCACTTCCAGGCTTGCCGGAGGGGATCTGCATGTTGGTGAATAAGCCACGTTGCTGGAACTTCAACAGGGGCTTAATGGGTTCAGGAGCTAAAGTCAGATAGGCAAAGGTCAGCCCTTTTTTGGCTGTGGTTCTTGCTTTGTGTAAGAAAGTTCCTATTTCAAAGCAGTTTGTCCAGCAACTGGCAAAAGGGTAGAAGCAAGGAAGTGAAGTTGTGAAAGTACAGGCAGTCACAGGGCATTTTGTTATCAGTTTGTGAAAAAATATTCTTGACTCAGAAAGAGCCCTGACCGTTTTGAAAGAGATGTTGCTAACCCTTTGCTTGAAATCCGTGTCCTTCCTGTCTGCATTGTTGTTCAGCACAAAAGCCTTTGCTTCCTAAGCACCTGGGTTGGGAAACTTTTCAATCGGAGTGAAAAGGTGTCTTCCTGCTACAAGGGAGTGACATGTTTTCTTTTTTTTTTTTATCAGTTTCCTTTTTTAACCAAGAAACACATTCATGATGCAGTGAAATATGAATGAGTATCCTTTTTCAGATTCATGGTTAACATGCTTGTTATTGTTGAGAAACTCAAGACTCAGAGGAGCAACTTTTTGTCGAATCCAGGACAGGCTGCCAAACTGCATGCTTTGGTACTTATATGCGACAGAACTGATTTCCAGCAATGTTTCAAATGTAACAGAAAACTGAACCGCTATTCCTCAAACATTTAGTGGTTCAAAAAAAGGCACAGTTGTGACTAACTAGCACTTTTAATTTCTTATGTAAGCACAATACATTCAAGGAATAGAAAAACAGTCACAGATGAATGTTAGGGCTTACAGGTTTTTGCAGTAATTTGAAGGGTAGCAGAATAAGCCACCTCAAACTATGCCACTTTGGTATACTGGTGACTTTGAGCTGCGGGAATGTGCAGACAGCAAATGCAAGGAGAGACTTTCCTGAACTGCCCTTATCTCCTTATCTGCCTAAAGATGTTTCTCTAAAGGGAACTCAATTATCTTCCATTCACAAGAGTTTCATCAACCAGGGAAGATTAACTCTTGTCCTAAGAGAGAAGTCAGTACCACACCCAGACAAACTTGGTCACAAACTATCCTACCTCCCATTTATTCTTCCAAGGACCCAGTCATCTTCCCTAAAAATCATTTGCTCTCCCCTAAGACATTTAAATCTCCCTTCTCCTTTTCATTTTAAGATGGTATTTAATCCCGAATTTTAAGCCCCTTGGGCAGTTACTCCTTTTCCCCTGGGTCTCTCCCACATATCCATGAGGCAAACATGTGAATTAACTTGTTTGGTTTGTTGTTGTTGTTGTTAATCTGTGTTTATTACCGGGGTCTCAGCTAATGACTTAGAAGGGCAGAGACAAGTTATTTTTCCTCTCCTACAAATGTATTCCACACAAAGTCACTGAAAGAAGGTGTGTCAATTATCCGGCTCTAGGAGCCTCCACACCGTAATGTTCAAACACAAGTCCTATGCCGCACTGAGAAAACTTCCTCCTTATCAGTCATAATGCGGGCCGGGGCACACGTAGGTTACAGTGGTTCATACGGAAACTAATACAATAGTTAATAGATAATAACACAAGAATAAACTCTGTTTTCCATGCTCACAACTGTAAATATACTTTTGCCCTACCCTGTATATTCCTTCCCTGTTCTGTCTCTCTCTCACCAGCAAAGACTGGGTTTTTTAATGAAATATATAACAAGTGGCAATATTATAAAGTACTTCTTTCTTGATTTAAAATATATTTTGTCAGGTACAACATTTGATGTATATTTTGGGGATTTTCCCACGTGCCACACACTGGACTCCAGTGTCCATATTAGTGATGATTATAAAAACCCTTCCTTTAGAGTAACTGGGTTATCATGAGGCTTAAGTTAGATATTGTTCGTGAACATGATTTGCAAAAGTATGAAGTAACACACAAATGTGCAGGCTTACTAGATGTGTGGTTTCTGGGAAGAATGAATCGAATTATTTTTCTTTTCTCTCTTAAGCAATGCCTACGTGTCTGCATCCTCACAATGCCTTTGCCTGTCCACATGGCAAACTTCATCCGAGAGAAGACTCTATGAAAATCCTTCCATAGCAAGCGCAATTTTTTTTTAAAAAGCCCTCTGAACAGACTGAATATCCCATTTACTACAGACTACTTGGAGGCAGCGGAAGCAGAGCAGCATGGAAAGGTACTTGTTATCACCCTTAAGTGTCCTCTTAGCTTGTGGAATGTTGGCCATACTGGAGGAGAGAGGCTAAATTCTCATGGAACCTGGAAGGTACTGAAGAGTGATTTCTAGATAAAACAGGTGACTTTCACTCTCAGTCAGCAGTCAGGAGGTACAGCAATTCGCAAATTACCTCCGACACTGTGCTAATGCGGCTCCTAGCTTGAGTAGAAGAGCCATAAACTATGTCCTTTCTGGAAAACCTGAAGAGGGCATCCTAAGGGCCGTTCTGCCCCCAGGTTTGATGTAGCTGCTGACAGAGGCCTGCAAAGACGGTCTGGGGTGAAGAATGCAGCTTTAAGTGGAGTCACGTATTTTACAAGCCGTGTTGGATACATACAGAGTGATCATCTATCGTCTTCAAGCAAACACCATTGGAGGGATTCTACAAAGGAAGGAGGAAGAGGCAAGAAAGAAAGAAAGAACAAAGGTCCAGTAATGAAAAACCACATTAAAAACCACAGGCAGGGCTGTGCTAACACACAGAGAACAAAACACTTTGGCATAGAGGGCAAAGGGAAGGAAAATACAATGCTACCAGGACGTATTCTGCTAGGAGAAGGCCACGCCAAGTGCTTGCCTTTGAGAAAGTGAGGCCGTGGCATGGGGGACGCATGGGCTGAGGCATGGGGGTGTTCTGGGCTAGATGTGTGAGACAGACAAGAACACGTCCGAAGGATGTGGGTATTTGACAGAGAAGAGCCCTGTGCTCATAGAAACCTGTATGAAAGCCCTGAAGTTACAGACACAGAAGAGTCTGGTAGCCAGGTGACAGTGTAGTTCTGGTGACACAAGGAGGTGAGAGGAGTGACCCCCTACTCTGCACACACCAACTCGGATGAGGTCATTAGTCTCCCGACTTTGAACCCACAATGGCGATGCAAGAGAGCAGCCGTGTTTGTTATTTAAGAAGAAGAATTTACAGATAGAAAAGTATGAATGTGGAGTTAATATTTCACATGCCCGAAATGTAAAATAACAGAAGAATCACACAGCCGTGTTTTTATTATTAACCTCAGGAAAGAGCTGTCCCTGGGTAATTTAGCTCTGGTGCAAGAATAACAACAACAACAACAACAACAACAACAAAGAAAACAGCAAAAGGCCAGCATATTCTTTTAAAAATGTAGTGTATGTCTATTTTCTTGCCTAAAGAAGAACAACAACAAAACCCTTCAAGGTGGTGAGTCCTGGGTTTCCTGT
>PVKM010013750.1:0-29860 GCA_004027735.1 Carollia perspicillata | reverse complement strand
GACCGCAGCGCAGGGGTCCTCCGACTCCCGAGGGGAGCGGTTTAGGTCGGGGGTCAGCTCAGCTGTTGGCTGCATCTAGATAATTCTGATCTTACTGCCTTTTTACTTCCTTTCTCTAAATTAGAATTTCTCAATATTATCAAGTGAACTGCGTGCTTTCCCTACTGGGCCCCCGATGCGTCAGACCGCATTCTCGGGTCTCCGGATCTCGTCCCTCGGCGGCGGGGGCGGGGGGGGGGGGCATACGGCCCTGCCAGCGTGTGTTCTGTTCGCGAAGCTGGCATCTAAGGCCGCCTGAACTGGTCCTGGGCTTTTCTTTCAACGTGCTGTCTTTGTCAGGTTCTGCTAAGCGGTTTTATTTTAGTTTCATAAAAAGAAGGCAAAAACTCAGTAAATTTCCATAGATTCTATGCTCTGGAAAAGTTTCCATATTATAGGAAGAAAACTCCTTTTTCAAGTCTGAACGAACTTCTCTGTAATACTCTCTAGGCCAAGGGTCTTTTTTTTAAAGAAACTTAACATCTTTTCTTAGTCTTTTTCCAAGGTTATATAAATTTTTAATTTTTGTACTTCTTGAATCAGCTGACAAGTTAAAATTTTCCACTTCACTGAAACTGTATATTCAAATTGCATCACACAAGAGAATTCAATGTGTGAAAATCTTCCTTCGACCCTAGTTTTGTCACCTTTGTAACTCCTAGTTGTGATTTTCCCCCTTTTTATTTACAAATGTAGCTATATTGATTTCCCCTTGCTCCCTGATACATTTATATTTTTACATTTTAATTTCTTTCTTAAGAAACCATGTAAGTCTACTGATTTGCCTCAAAGGCCAGCTTTGCCATATTCTGCAAGTTAAGATATGTGACTCCCATCTCCATTATTTTCAGACGGACCTTGATGAGAGACATCATTTCAGACAGATGTTGATGAAAGTTTCCATTTCTGCTTTGACTGAAAAGATATCTAAGTAATTGGCTTTTAATTACCAGGAAGTAGAGTTTTCTGTTCACATGTTTAAAGTCAACTTTCAGTGTTTACTGCCCTGTAGTCAGAAGGCCTGTGGCCAGAGAACAGCCCCTGCTCTGAGGCTTACTCATCAAGATTCTCACTGTGGTCTGTTTGCACAGAAAGACCAGTGACACTCCCAGATGGAAACCAAAGACATATCCGTATCAGCAAGATCCAAACATCCCTGCAAGTCACAGTGGGCCGTGAAAAAATTACCAAGGCGCTGATGTAGAATTGACACCTCAACAACTTAGACATAAAATGATCTCGTCAAAGAGGCAAAATACATATATGCCACAAGGATTAGCTCCAAAAAGAGCGTAAATTGGTCACAAAAGACCCCCACAACCAAACATCAGCTGGTCCTTCCACTCCCCACAAACAGCATTTTATTGCCCTGCACCTGCGCGCTAGACTGCTCAACCAAGGGGGCTCAACCAGGGTACTCTGCGCCCCATTCCAGACCTGGGGGGCACGAGGCCTGTCTGGAGACATTTTCGGTCGTCACTGCGTGCAGGAGAGGTTGTGCTGCTGGAATCAAGTGACAGGAGACCAGGGCAGTCCCCATAAATAAGAACAATCTGGCCCCAAGTGTCAGGAGAGCTGAGAGAAAGAAACTTGGGCGTGGACCAAGGCCTCCAATTTCTAAGACTCCTTTTCTGCAAGATTATATTGCAAGTGGCCACTGGAGGACAGAGCAGGGCCACGCTGAAGCCTAAGTGTAAACAAACAAAGAAACAAACAAACAAACTCTGCTTACAGAATAAAACCACCAGGGCGAACAAAGGGGATGAGGTGGAGGGCAAGGTACAACTTCCGGTTATAAAACAAGTATGTCCGGGGGTCAGTGCACAGCGGGGACACAGTTACCATGCTGTAGTGCGTGTCTGAAAGCTGCTGAGAGAGTAGATCTCAGAACTTCTTATCACAAGAGCTTTTGTGACTTTGAACTTTTTGTGACTAAAGAAATGTGTGACTATGTGAAGTGACGGATGTTCACTAGACTTACTGTGATCATCATTTTGCAATAGATGCAAATATTAAATATTTACATTGTATACCTGAAAATAATATAATGTTACCTTAGTAAAAATAAAATTGAAAATCCTTTGCCTGGCCCCACTCTGCCTCTCCAGTTTCACCTCCCATTCCTCCCAAGAGCCCACAGTTCGCTCCACCCCCTCGACACCCCTCCAGTCCTATCCTGCCCATCATCCTCGCCTCTAGGACAACACTACGTCTGAAGTGAACAAAGGAAGTTCATTCAAAGGGCAGCACGGCACACTGTCTTCAGTGGAGCTCAGCGGCATGGCACACCTGGTCACACCTGGAGTCCCACACTTGTCACCCCCAATAAAAATGTTCTATTTCCAGGCCTGTCTTCCCTACTACCTGTTGCACACGGTTTAGACTCGGGGCACAGGAAGAGTTCTATGCCCACAGTAGGCACTGATCAACGGTCAGCGAGTGAATGCAGGGAGAAAACATGTGGCATCGAGGAGAAGTGTTAGTACAGACTTTTTCCCGAGTTCATGCCCGAATCCCACTTCAGGGTGAAGGCGGTGAAGGCAGCGAAGGCGTGACTTTGTGAAGCACCCCGTCCTGGCAGAGCTGCCCTTCAAGTGCATCAAGCCACAGGAGCCCCTGGGCCTCAGAGGGGCACAGCATGCTTTCTGCCCTGCCTGGTCCACCAGCCCTGCGCTGAGCAGCCCCCAGGGGCCGCGTGCAGGTCCCACAGGTGAGTCATACCTACTGTCCTCGGCATCAGAGCCTGAAGAGGATTTTCTGTGAAAACAAAACCAACTACTTTGAGTACAGACAGAACTTCAGACAGAACTCTTGCTTCTAACACCCTGGAAGCCACCTTCTGTCCAAGCAGCGCAGAGGCACCCTGCCATTCACCATGGACCACTTTTCCCCATCACTCGAGCCACATCTTCCCCCACAGGTGTGGAGAACTTAGCAAGAGGGAGAAAAAATAGAGAAAATAACCCTAGGGACCTGCCATCTGGGGTTCCCCTTGGACGTCAAACTCGACTCATTTAAACTCAGCCATAATCACAACCAACTCAGCCATTTCCCCAAGTCTGGCAGCATTTTGTTCTTAGCAAGTAAATGGTAACTGCCTCAATGCCTGCTGTGTGGAGGGAGGGAGGGAGGGAGGGAGGCACGTGTTGATGGATCTAAGGAAACATCTATCTACTTGGATGACAAGTGAGGGTGGAGGTTCGAAGAGACACATTTTAGAATCTTGTTTTATCCCAATGTAAACCTTTTGGGGTTTCGATCCACTTTGGAAATGGCCAATTATATCAGACATTTCTGGGTAGCCATCTGCTAAAGTCTTTAAGGGTGAAGAGGAGAGGTCAAGGGTGAAAAGGCATAAGGCCATCAAAGCCCACATCACACATATGCTGGGATAACTTGGAGCAAGTCCTCATCCACTCAGAAACATAGGCTCGATGCAAGTGAGCGAGGGAGGTGGCAGCTGCTTCAGTGGGCAGCTGTAAAAATAAACGAACTAACGTGATGCACAGGGTGCTGCAGGCCTCAAGGCAGGGAGGCCAGGGACGCTGCTCCACAGCCCACAGTGGCCGGGACAGCCCCACCACCAAGAACTATCTGGCTCCAAACACCAACAGTGTCAAGGCCAGGACTCCCGGTATGACTCCCGGAATCTCACAATCCTGAAGGACAGGGACTATTACTACCTTCATTTTATAGATGAGCAAACTGAGGCACTGAGAAAGGTGGAGCAACCCGAGATTCCGCACACACCCCACCCCCGCAAAACTTGCCTTTTACCTAAGGGTACTTGCTTGTACAAGTAAAAATGCTTGAAAAGCCGAGAGTCATTCTCACTGCAAACTCTCTCAGTGGGTCAAATGCACATTAGCAAGTCCCTCCATGAACTAATGGGAGATGCTTAAATAGGAGAAGTCTCTGGGTCTGAAGATGCTGTAGAAAGTTCCAGAAGGATAACAAGCTGACATAGATTTTAAAAAGAGAGAATGCTCTCAGTTTGAGACTTGGTGATAAATCAAGCCTAGGCCATTTCTCAAGACTGACGTTAATAACTGCACAAAGTTTGTCTAAGAACTTGGATGGATACCGCGGGCCGGGTCAAAGAGTTCTGGGGAGTCGAAAATGGTTAACGTTTGTAAACTCTCCCCCTCTTTGATGAATATTCGCTCTTCCCGGTAAGGGTCCTATTGAAATCATGGGTTCTATTCCTCCGTGCAGGGAAGGGACTCAGCACGGATTCTCTGGGTCCCTGCTTTATCTTGTTCCCCAGGTCATGACCCCTGACCCCCAACCCCAAAGCAACAAAAGCCCCTGACCTGGGGACAAAAACCACATTGTGCAGGTAATCCTCAAATGTCTTCCGGAACGAGGACTCCTCCAGCTCCTTCAGAATCTGAGCATCGGTCTTGGGGCAGGAGCAGCACTCCCCAGCAGACTCCTCGTCCTCGCTCTGGTTGTGCTTCTGGGAGCCCTCTGACTCCAACGGCGGGGACCAGGTCCGTGAGGGCAGCTTCAACCCTGCAGAAGGGCAGAGCAGATGGACTCGAATCTCCCCGAAACACACACACAGAGCCAAGGGGACCTGCTCAGAGCAGCTGGGCACACAGGACAGAGCTCAGAGCCAGGGTCTGGGTTCAAGTTCTACTGTGAAAAGCCCTTTCATGGGAGAGTCCAAACAACACCAACCCAGAAGGCGCATGTTCCAGACACTGCCAGACACCACCACATCCCCACGGGGTGGAGATTTTGTTGGACAGACAGGCTTGCCCCTGCCCTCATGGAACTTTCTAGCGCAGGGGCGCTGCTGAGAAGAGCAGGGAATACATGATAAACTAATAAATCAACCTTCTGTGGGTCCTGGCAGGGTCAGAGGAGAGGATAAGGGAGTGCTCTTTATCGTGGGGTCTCAGAGAGAGTGGCTGAGCAGTCCTGCACGTGTCACGGTGTCAAGCTGTTCAGACAGAGCACAGAGCACGCACAGAGGCCCTGAGGTAGGAACTTCTTGGCATGCTGAAAGACACCAAGGACCCAATATAGCAAAAAGAGGATGTGGGAGAGAGCAGTGGGAGGCAGGGACAGAAAAGAGCAGGGGAGCCAAGTCACAGTGGAGTGAATGAATCCAGCCAGCCAATCAACCGCATAGCTGTGGAGGCCAGAAGACAGAGCAGGGTTCTACCAGGACTTTGGCTCAGAGACCCGATGAGCACATCGAGCCATCAAACCGTGAAGCACAAATACCAGAATTCACAGCTCCTTCAGGAATTCCTAAGTCAGATCAGAGCGGTGATTCTCACCAGGGGCTGATTCTGCACCACTGGACACCGGGCAAGATCTGGAGGTAGTGCTGGTAGTTGGGACGTATGGGGGGAGATGGGACTACTGGCCTCCAAAGGGCAGAGGCCAGGGCCGCTGCTGGTCGGCCTGTACTTCGCAGGACGGCCTCACCCCAGGGGTCCCTGGCCTGGAAAGCCCACTCTGCTGAGCAGAGGAACCCCGGACTAAAGACATGAGAGGAGAGTGGGGGGTCGGGGGGATTGTTTGAATCAGCTCAGAAAAGAGAATTGAATTAAAAAAAAAACAAAACCACCTCTCAGGATAGCAGCTGTGCAAACGCAGAGCTGCTAAGTGACACGGCTGGCTGAGTCTTGACCCTTGAGGTCAAACTGCACAGCCACACTTCCGGTGCAGCCTCGAGGACACACACCACTCCTTAGGGGCAAAGTCCATGGTGGCCCTTCAGAGTGCTTTCCTGCCACCAGCCTTTGCTATCTGGTGCCTGCTGGGGTCTGCTGAGCCAAGGAACTTCCATCCTTCCTCTCCTCTTGAACTGTCCCTTAGACAATGAGCCCTAAGTATCTTTCTGTGAATGGCGAGTATCTACCTGGAAGCCCAAGTACTCACACAGCTTTGGGGGCTACAAGGGACTCTTAAAAGTACTTCTTACATTTATTAGTAGACGTGGAATAACTTGGCTGGGTAACTGTCAGAGGGCCAATCACGGCATTACAGATAGAAAAAGTTAGGTTTCCTTTGTGGCAGGGCAGGGGTTGGGGACGGGGACACGTTCTGACAATTTCCTGTAGAGAAGGGACTTCTGATCAGGTGCAAGCATAGCTCCTGATACCTGTTACCCTTTGTGGCGCCCACTCGTGACGCTTGGTGTCCCACGGTTTTCTGGGACTATAAAGCATAACAACATCCCCAGGACACTCAAACAGAGACAAAGAGTAGACGGTGGGAGACAGGCTGGGGGAGGGGGTGGCGAGTTCATGTTCAATGGGACAGCGTTTCAGTTTGGGAGGATGAGAAGGTTCTGGAGATGGTGGTGGTGACGGCTGCACAACAGTGTAACTGTCCTTTAATGCCACTGAACTCACACTTGAAGTGATTAAAATGATAAATTTTATGTCGCATGTATTTTATCACAATAAAAAGTCATACGGTTGATAAAACTGTACTGTATAATTTAAATATGTTGAGTTAACATGTATTCTAAATATTCCCATCAAACAAGAAAAGACGGATGTGTGCAGTGATGGACGGATATTAAGTAACTACTGCATTTTTCGGACTATAAGACGCACTCCCCCCAAATCTGGGAGGAAAGAGGGTGCGTCTTACAATCTGATTGTAGCTTACTTGTCTCATTGTGTGTGTATGGGGGGGGCAGCGGTGGAGCGGGGTCACAGGTTATTAAATATTTTACCACATTTTTTGCTTCAAAATTTTTTTTCCTTTTTTCCTCCTCTAAAACCTAGGTGTATCTTATGGCCTGGTGCGTCTTACAGTCCTAAAAATACGGTGGATGGGAGGGGTTCTTTCCCAATGTACATGTACATATGTCAAGTCATCACAATGTATGCTTTAGATATCTTAGAATTTTAATTTGTCCGATATTTAAAAGTTAAATATCAAATAATTAATATCAAATATTAAACAAATATTTACAAATATCTTACAATTTTAATTTGTAAGCAACCCCAATAAAGCTAAAAAAACCTTATATTGGATACTAATAAGAAGCCACTACTGGTCATGATTAGTATATTCAATTATTTTGAGCATGTTAGTGAGTTTATAGATTTGTGTGTGCATTGGGGTTTTTAAATTATGGTAAAATACGCCTAACATAAAACTCATCATCTTATTCATTCTTAGGCGCACAGTCCAGTGGCATTAAGTGCATTCACGTTACTGTGCAGCCGTCCCCACCCTCCATCTGCAGGACTTTCTCATCTGAAACTTTCCCAAACTGAAGCTCTGTGCCCGTTACACGCCAGCTCCTCCCCCCCAGCCCCGCCCCGCCATCCAGTCCCTGTGTCTGAGGATCTGAGTCCTCTGGGGCCCTCCTGAGTGTCACGCAGTACCCACCCTCGGAAGGCTCTTTTTTAACTACACAAACTTCGGGATCATCAGAAATCAAACCGTGTTTGAATAGTCACATTGCAATGATGGATTTAGATTTTCAGAATAAAAAGCAAAATAAATAAATACAATTTTTAAAAGTTTTTGCTGTTAAAAAAAAGGCAAAGTTGACAGTTTCCGTCTCTGATGTGGGACCAGCAGTTCCTAGCTGAGGTCACGACTGGGCTTGCTCTCCAGTTATATGAAGCATCTATGGAAATCAACTGCACCTGCAGCCCTCAGCTAAGGCAGGGAATGAGGTCTCGGGCATACGATACACATAGCCCATTATTCTACAGCTGGGACAGCTACCAGAGATCACCTGGCCTTCTGTCCCTTCTCCCAAAAAGGAGGCAGCTGGTGACGAGCTCAGTGACTTGCCCAGATCCCTACAGCAGGTTGGAGGTCCAGCCCAGAGATGACCAAGAGCTCTTGGCCTCATTCATGCCTCTTCAGCAACCCCAAGGTCAAAGACAAAAGATCACTAACTCAAAAAAAAAAATCTATAGAAAAATGAACACAATAAAAAAACAACTAAAGAAAAAAAAGACCTGTTTCTCCAGTTTGGAGTCTTTTAAAATCTGTTTAAAAAAGAATCTTTTTTTAAACAGATTTTATTTATTTTTTAGAGAGGAGAAGGGAGGGAGAAAGAGAGGGACAGAAACATCAACATGTGGTTGCCTCTCGAGCACCCCGTACTGGGGACCTGGCCAGTAACCCAGGCATGTGCCCTGACTGGGAATTGAACCAGCGACCCATTGGTTCGCAGGCTGGCACTCAATCCACTGAGCCACACCAGCCATGGCCATTTTAAAAATAATCTTAAACTAATTTATACAAACTAGTTTGAGGCTTCAAATATAGCATAAATATTTTGTGAAAAATCACCATCAGCATAAATTTCTAACAGAAAGCACAGGAGGAAAGAGATCATCACTCCTTCAAAACGTGAAGGTCTAAATTGAGGGAGGAAGTCCTTCCTGACTCTTTCAAGCACCTCCCAGCACGCTCGGTTGTCTCTAGTCCAGCAAGGCAGGCTCCTGTGGGTGAACACAGCAACATCCCCAGCAGGCAGGGTGGGAGGGGAAGCAGGCGAGGGGTGGGGGGAAGGAGGAAATTCCAGACAGAAATGATGCCAAGACATGGGAAATACCTGGTTTCCACATGAGACCTCAGAGTGTGCGCTCACGCTGTCCTGTTTAGAAACGTGCATGTGTGTTCCCGTGTGAGATGGAGCACAGCATGTGCAAGTCTGCTCTCGAGCACACACCGGGAAACAGAAGAGGAGGAGCGATGTTTCCCTGGACGTGGAACATCTGCCCGCACTCACCTTTGAGACAATAATCCAACTCATACAGCTCACTGTCCTCCGCCTGCCTCTCCCAGAAAACCAGGTAGTGCGTGATGTTGCCGTTGGGGTCAGAGGGAGGCTTCCACTTCAGGATGATCTGGGATGAGGAGTTAGACACTGAGATGGGATCCAGGGGCACGGAAGGATCTGGAGAGGCAAAAGAAAACAGGTCCCCTCTGAGGAGGGAGCAAGGCCTAGGGCAGGTGTGAGGGGACACGCAGGTCAGAGAAACCTAAAGGTGTTTGCTGCAGTGACGTGCAGTGTCCGAGAAAACTGGAGGCACGCAGAGTACTAGCCTGGGGAGGACAGCGGGCATGGAATCAGTCCATCCCTGCCACGGACCACATGGATCACGTGGGCATCGCCTATCCCTCCATTCACCCAGCGCCAACACGGGCCAGGCTCTGGGGCCCTGGAAAGATGCTGGGGACGGATGTGGGAAGAGACGAACTCGTATTTTCTGGTTGACACCCCAAACTGAACCCAGTCACAGGGCAAATTTTGGCAGCTACATGCCGTTCACCTGGTGGCACAAAACCTTCCCTTGAGGATGGAGGTGGCCGAGCGAGTCATGAGGGATGACATACAGGACACAGTGTGCACAAATGCCTGGGAGCTGGAAGTTTCCAGAAATTCTAAGTCCTTTGGTATTGCTGGAGGGTACAGGATGAGAGGGCACTTGCTGAAAAAGCTGGGACTGATTCACGAAGTCTGGGCTCTACCCTACAGGACAGGGTTTCTCGTCCGCAGCTCTGATGCCGTGAGGGCCGTTCTGGGCGCTGTGGGTGCAGAGCAGCAGCCCGAGGCTCCCCTGGCTCGATGCATAGTCCCCAGACCTCGAGACAGGTCCCCTGGGAGCAGAATCACCCCCAAATGAGAACCACCGCTACAGGAGAAGTATAGATACAACTGAGCTGTTCCGCAATAACCCAACACCCCAAAAACAAGGATGGGGAAAGGGGGTGCAGGGAGGGGGGTGGGGTATGGGGGAAAATTGCAAAACGTTGATGACTGTTGAAGCTGAGAGATGGTTCATGCGGTTTCTTTCTCTTTCTACTTTTGTGGGTATTTGAAAATTTTCCACAACGGAAGAAGAAATACATACACACCCCTCCAGTGGCTGGTTGCTACTGCCTTGTCCCCTGAAATGGTAAACCCCAGCACCAGCTCTTCCAGAAGCCGTAGGCACACACAGAAGCCCCTCACAACACGCCGCCACACCGCGGCGTTAAAGGTGACACCTCTGGTTCTTGCACAAACCCCCAAGCCACATGGCATACTCACTGGTGGCGTCTGTCTGGACGTAGATGATGTCGCTCTTGGCCCCATATGTGCGACGCTCATCAGAAAAGGTGACCAAGGTCTTCACGAAGATGGCATACTGAGTCCAGGGCTTGAGACCCCGCATGAGCCACCCGGGGTGGCTCTGGGACTTGGGGTCGTTGGACCGCACAGGTGGGTCGATGTCCACGACTGTCCAGCTGTTGGACCCACATGCATCCTGCCCATCGAACTCCGTCACGTTCTGATAAGGGCTTTCAAGGGGAAAGAGAAGACAGTTACCATTTCCGGCTGTCACTCTGAGGACCAGAGACTCGGCCAGGGGAAGTTACACCCTGCAGGTCTGAGTCTTTTCACTGGCGGCTTCACGCCACAAGGAAAACCAGCACGGCAACAGCCAAAGAGAAAGGAACCACCTCTGCTGATTTCTCAGCGATAATAGTATTTAATAGTAGTGACTAATAATATTTAATAACATTTTATTTACTTAGTGTTATGCAATATTATGCACTGTTTAATTTTATTATATAGTACATTATATGTAATGTTATATACCCTGTACATGCAGTTACAGTACTAAGCAGCATCACATAATGTCTGATAAGAAATAATCTTTAGTAGTGACTAATACTGTTTCCCAGTAACAACACTGATGACGACGACCCTGACAGCAGCTACTGCAGGAGTCGCTGGTGAGGCTCCGTGAGAGCACGCGCACAGTCCCTCAGCACACGGCCAGGCACACAGTCCCGAGAAGCGGAGCCATCGTGGATGTTAACGCCACCCTGACGCCGGCCTGAGAATGTGGGAACTTGGAGAGCTGCGGTGGGCATGGCGGCTGCACAGAGCCAGCAGCGTGCACAGCTCATCAACTGTTTGCTCATCAACTTTTTTATGTGCCTTTTCCATGATTCTCCTGTTCTCTTCAGTGGTTTCGGTAAAGATCACATTTCTTACGTGGTCAACAAGGCCATGTAGAGACTCTCCATCACCTCTCCGGCCTTTTCTCCCACCAGGCCTCACGTTCCTCCTTTCCACCTGTCACTTGGTTAGAGGTGTCCGCTCTCTCCTTGTTCTTGCATTTGCTCCTCCTCTGGCCTTCCTGACATTGTGACTCTGGCCCTTACCTGAGATTTCAGTCCCTTCTCATCCCTCCAGGGAAGCCCTCCCTGACCTCCAGGGCAAGTCCGCTCTCCACGACCCTGCCCTTTGAAGCACTGTAACAGCTGTCATTTTATTTTATTAAATTTCCAGGGGTAACACTGGTTAATAAAATTACATAGGTTCAGGTGTACGATTCCACAATTCATCTTACACTGTGTTGTGTGTTGAACACCCAAAATCAAGTCTCCTTCCACCACCGTTTACCTCCCTTTACCCTCTCCTACCTCTGCCAATCCCACTTTCCCTCTGGTAATCACCATACTGTTGACTGTTTCTATGAGATTTGGGGGGTTCTTGTTCAGTCTGTTCAACTTTTTCACCAATTCCTCTAACACCCCTCCCTTCTGACAGCTGTCAGTCTGTCCCATGTGTCCATGCCTCTGTTTCTACTTTGTCCGTCAGTTTATTTTATTCATTACATTTCACATATGAGTGAAATCATATGGCACTTGTCTTTCTCCGACTGGCTTATTTCACTCAGCATAGAGTTCTCCAGGTCCATCCATGCTGTTGCAAAGGGTAAGATTTTTATCTTTTTTAGGGCCGAGTGGTATTCCATTTTGTAAATGTGCCAGTTTTTTTTATCCACTCATCTACTGATGGACACTTGAGCTGCTTCCAAATCTTGGCTATTCTAAATACTGCTGCAATGAACACAGAGATGAAAAAATTATTTCAAATTAGTATTTCAGATTTCTTTAGGTATAGTCCCAGAAATGAAATCACTGGGTCAAAAGGCAGTTCCATTTTTAATTTTTGAGGTATCTCCATACTGCTTTCCACAGTGGCCGCACCAGTCTGCATTCTCACCAACAGTGCACGAGGGCTCCCCTTTCTCCATATCCTCGCCAGCACTTGTTGTTTGTTAACTTATTGATTATAGCTGTTCTAACAGGTATGTGGCTTTAATTTGCATTTCTCTGATGACTGGTAATGTTGAGCATCTTTTCATATGTCTATTGGCCACCTGTATGCACTCTTTGGAGAAGTGTCTATTCAGGTACTTTGACCATTTCTAATTGCATTTTAATTTTGGTGTTGAGTTTGATAAGGCCTTTATAAATTTTGGCCATTAATGCCTTATCATATGTATCATTGGCAAATATGTTACCCCCATCCAATAGGTTTTCTTCCATTTTGTTGGGTTCGTTGCCTGTGCTAAAACTTTTAGTTTGATGTAGTCCCATTTGTTTATTTTTCTTTCGTTTTCCTCATCCAAGTAAATATATCAGAAAATATACTGCAACAAGAACTGTCCTGGATTTTCTGCCTATGTTTTCTTCTAGGATTATTATGGTTTTGAATCTAACATTTAAGTCTTTAATCTAGTTTGAGTTCATTCTTGTGTATGGTGTTAAGAAGGTGGTCTAGTGTCACTTTTTTGCACTGAAATTGCAGACACTGTCCAATTTTACTAACATCTTTTATTGAGTACACTGGTTTTACCCCATTGTATAATCCTGACTATTTGTCACAGATCAATTGGTCATCTAGGTATGGGTTTATTTTAGGGGTCTTTATTCTGTTCCAGTACATGCTGTTTTTTTTTAAAGATTTTATTTATTTATCTTTAGAGGGGAAGGGTTAGGGAGAGAAATATCAATGTATGGTTGCCTCTTGTGTGTCCCCTGCTGGGAACTGGCCCGCAACCCAGGCATGTGCCCCGATTGGGAATCAAACCGTAATCCTGTGGTTTGCAGGCCCGCACTCAATCCACTGAGCCACACCAGCCAGGGCAGTACATGCTGTTTTAATTACAATGGCCTTGTAGTACAGCCTGATATTAGGTACTGTGATTCCTCCAACTTTGCTCTTTTTTCTCACACCTGCTGTGGCTATTCCGGGTCTTCTCTGGTTCCATATAAATTTTTGGAATATTTGTTTTAGTTCTGTGAAATATGACATTGGTACCTTCATAGGAATTGTGTTGAATCTATAGGTTGCTTTGGGTAGTATGGGCATTTTAATGATATTAATTATTCCAATGCATGACTTCGGTATGTGCTTCCACTTATTTGTATCTTCTTCAATTTCTTTCTTCAGTATCTTACAAATATAGGTCTATTACATCTCCGGTTAAATTTATTTCTAGGGATTTTGCTTTTCTTGATGCAACTGTAAATGGGATTGTTTTCTTAGTTTCTCCAGATAGTTCATTATTGGCATATAAAAATGCAATTGATTTCTGAAATTTATTTTGTATCCTGCTACTTTACTGAATTAATTTATCATTTCTAGTAGGTTTTTCTGCTGAATCTTTAGGGTTCTCCATATACAGTACCACGTCACCTGCAAATTTCTTCCTTTCCAATTTGGATGCCTTTTATTGCCTCTTCTTGTCTGACTGCTGTGGCTAGGACTTCCAGTGCTACGTTGAATGAGAGTGGTGGAAGTGGACATCCCGTCTTGTTCCTGATTCTTGAGGAAATGCTTTTGGTTTTTAACTATTGACTATGATATTCGCTGTGGGTTTCTCATGTATGGCCATTATTATGTGAAGGTATGCCCCGTCTATTGCCACTTTCCTGAGATTTTTTATAGTAAATGGGTGGTGGATTTTATCAAGTGTCTTTTTTGCATCTACTGATGTGATTGTGTGGTTTTTATCATTCATTTTGTTTACATGGTGTATCATATTCCTTGATTTGCAAACATTGTACCAAGCTTGCATCTCTGAAATAAATCCCATTTGATCATAGTGTATGATCTGTTGAATCCAGTTTGGGTTTGGTAATATTTTGTTAGGGATTTTAGCATCTATGTTCATCAGACATATTGGCCTGTAATTGTGCTTTCTCTGAAGACTCTGTATCCAGTTTTAAAATTAGAACAATCCTGGCCTCAAAAAATGAGCTTGGGAGTGTTCGCTCCTCTTGAACTGTTTGTAGTAATTAGAGAAGGACAGTTGTTTGTTCTCCTTTCTTTTTTAATCCTCACATTATGACATTTTGTTCATTGCTTTTAGAGACAGAAGAAGGGAGGGGGAAAAAGAGAAAGACAGAGAGAATGAGAGAGAGGGGGAGAGAGAGAGACATGGATGTGAGAGAAAAACACTGATGGGTTCGGTTAGTTGCGTCACACACATGCCCTGACCCGGATCACACCTACAACCTAAGTATGTGCCCTGACCAGGAATTGAACCCACAACCCTCAGTGTACGGGATGATGCTCCAACCAACCAAGCCACACCAGTCAGGGCTTGTATTTGTTCTTCGCTGAATGCTTAGTAAAGTTCTCCCGTGAAGCCATCTAATCCCAGATTTTTCTTTGTTGGGAGTTTTTTGATTATTGCTTCAATTTAATTGCAACTACCTATTCAGATTTTCTGATTCTTCTTGATTCAGTTTTGGGAGATTGTATGTTTCTAGGAACTCATCCATTTCACCTGGATTGTCCAATTCATTGGTATATAGTTGTTCGTAGTGCTGTCTTAGAAATTTCTTTGCTATCAGTTGTTACTTTCCTCTTTTCTGATTTTATTTCTTTGTGTCTTTTCTCTTTTTATGCTTGATGAGGATAGTTAAATGTTTGTCAATCTTGTTTATCTTTTCAAAGAACCACATTTTAGTTTCACTGGTCTTTCGTATTTTTTTTTAGACTCACTTATTTCTGCTCTGACCTTTATTATTTCCTTTCTTTTACTCACTTTGGGCTTTGTTTGTTGTTTATTTGAGCTTTTTCTTGTTTTACTGAGGTAGGCCTGTAATGCTATGAATTTTCTCCTTAGGATTGCTTTCATTATGTCCCACAGATTTTGTGTTGTTGTGTTCTCATTTTCATTTGTTTCAAGATATTGTTTGATTTCTTCCTTGATCTCTTATTATTAACCCACTCATTATTTATTAACATGTTATTTAGCCTCTAAGTCTTTTTTGTGTTTTTCAGGGTTTTTTTATTGTGATTGATTTCTAGCCTCATGCCATTATGGTCGGGGAAGATGCATGACATATCAGTCTTCTTAAATATACTGAGCCTTGTTTTGTGTCCTATCATTTAGTCTGTCCTATAAATGTTCCATCTGTACTTGAAACGAGCGTGTATTCGTTCTGCTGCTTTGGGGTGGAATACTCTGAAGACAGCAATTAAATCCATCTGCTCTAGTGTGTCATTTAAGGCTGCTATCTCTTTGTTGCTTTTCTGTCGGGAAGATCAATCCACTGATGTCAATTGGGTGTTAAAATCCCCTACTATGTCTATATTACTTTCAATCTCTCCTTTACATCCATCGAGATTTCCTTCACATAAATATTTAGGTGCTCATGTGTGGGGAGCATAAATGTTCACAAGGATTATATCCTCTTGTTGGTTTTCCCCCTCTATCGTTACGTACTGTCTTTCTTTATCTCTTACTATAACTTTGGTTTTAAAGTCTATTTCATTAGACATTAAGAATTGCTAGCTTGTAGCCCTGGCTGGCGTAGCTCACTGGATTGAGCGTGGGCCTGTGAACCAAACGATCGCGGTTCAATTCCCAGTCAGGGCACCTACCTGGGTTGTAGGCCAGTTCCCAGCAGGGGACACACAAGAGGCAACCATACATTGATATTTCTCTCCCTCTCTCCATCCCTTCCCCTCTAAAGATAAATAAATAAAATCTTGAAAAAAAAAAGAATTGTTAGCTTTTTTTTTTTTCATTTCCATATGCATGAAGTCTCTTTTACCATTTCCTCACTTTTAGTCTGTGTGTATCTTGTGTTCTGAGGTGGGTCTCTTGTAGCCAGAATATATGTGGGTTTTGTTATCTCACCCGTTCAGCTACTTTGATGGGAGCATTTAAGCCATCTGCATTTAAAGTGACTATGGATAGCTATGTCCTTATTGGCACTTTATTGTTTTAACTTTGCTCTTCTTTTCTCCTCCTCCTCCCTCCACTCCTTCCTCTTGAAGGAGATCTTTAATATTTCTTATAATACTGGTTTGGTGGTAACAAACTCCTTTGGCTTTCTCTTATCTGGGAAGCTATTTATTTCCCCTTCAACTTCAAATAATAGCCTTGTTGGGTAGTGTAGCTTTGGTCATAGGTCCTTGCTTTTTATCAATTTGAATATTTCATGCCAATCCCTTCTGGCTTGAAGTGTTTCTGTTGACAAATCAGCTGACAGTCTTATGGAAGCTCCCTTGTAGGTAACTAACTGCCTTTCTCTTGATGCTTTTAAGATTCTTTGTCTTTAACATTTGACATTTTAATTATGTTTTGTCTTAGTGCGGGCCTCTTAGGGTTCATCTTATTTGGGACTCTCTGCACTTTCTGAACTTGTGTGTCTTTTTCCTTCACCAGGTTAGGGAAATGTTCAGTCATTATTTCTTCTAATAGATTTCGATTCCTTGCTCTCTCTCTTGTCCTTCCCATATCCCTATGATGCAGATCCTGTTACTCTTCATGTTGTCCCAAGGTCCCTTAAACTATCCGCAATTTTTTAAAATTCTTTTTTCTTTTTGCTGCTCTGATTATTTTCTGCTACCTTGTCTTCCAAATCACTGATTCAATCCTCTGCTTCATCCGACCTACAATTTGTTCCTTCTAGTGCAGTCTTCATTTCGAATATTGTATTCTTCATTTCTGACTGGTCCCTTTTTATGGTTTCTATGCCCTTTTTCACGCTGTTGTAATTCTTACTAAGTTCCTTGAGCATCCCTTCAAACATTTTTTGAAACTCCATATCTGATACACAGTTTGACTCCATTTAATTAAGCTCTTTTTTCTGAAGATTTCTCCTTTCATTTGAAGCATGTTTCTTTGTCTCCCCATTTTGCCTGCCTCTTTGTGTTTGTTTCTGTGTGTTAGGTAGATCTGCTATGACTCCCCGTCTTCATAGGGTAGACTCATATTGTAGGTGTCCTGAGAGACCCAGTGGCACAGTCTCCTTGATCACCTTGGCTGGGTTTCCCAGAAATACCCCTTGTGTGGGTAATGTGGACCTTCCTGTTAAAATTGAATTTTGATGCAATTGGCCCATGCTGGCTGTGAGGATCATCCCCAACCACAGTGTTCAAGCTGCAGCTCAGGTGCTGACCACATGAAGCAGAATTCGCCTCTGTAGGGTCCTGTGCCTGCTGAGATCCCCCTTTGGATATGTCTGTCCCTTGTGAAGCTAATTGGATCTTGCTCTGATGTGGTCTGAAGCTTGCCACTGTGTGTGTTGGCTCTGCGACCTATTGGGATGGACTCTGGAACGGTCCAATGTCAGACACTTCGTGTTACTGGCCCTGGGCAACCTTTCTGATGCTACAAAGCAATCTGCAGTAGTCGCTGTTTCTGTTAGGCCTCAATATGTGCAGGGAGGACCAAACTGCACACTAAGGGCACTTTTACCAGCACTGGGTCCAGAGGCAGGTCAGCAAAAGTTCCAGTGCACCCTAAGATCCACCTCTGCCTGCCAGCTGCCTGTTACACTCAGTCACTGGCTGTAGTTGAATTGTCTAAGGCAGGTCCTCAGTGAGTCACCAGAGAGGGCCGAATGGTGTTCACCAGACTGAAACAGGTTCCAACTTGGTGCCAGTGCTGGGTCTGAGGCCACTCAGCAAATGTCCCAGGGTACACCAAGTCTAGCTGCCACCTGCTGGGTGCTTAAACACCTTTGTGGTGGGGCCAGTCTAGGAAGTCATCAGGGTGAGGCCAGTAGAGTTTATCTGGCCCAAACAGACCAAGATTTGGCCCTCTGATGGGGGGTCTCGACACAGGTTGGGCATGTGAGGAAAAAAAATGGCCCCCATACTAGACCCACACAACTCAGTCTGTCCAGAGTTTGTCCAAGCTCAGCTGAGGGGAGTCGAGAGGATAGGGCTAGTAGATCCCCCACGAGATGGAAATGTCAGTCAGGCTTTGGAGAGGTTGAGGGTCATGGCCTTTACCCCAGAGCCACACAACTCAGATTCTGCCCAGGCCTCATCAGGGCAGAGCCACCAGGACTTGGGAGGGTGGGACCAGTGGATCTCCCATGGAGGGGATGCATCGCAGGTCTAGTTCACAGGTAAGTGGGAATAGCCCTACCCCAAAGCCACACAATTCAGTCACTGACACCCCCTGAGTCTGTTTGGACCTGTACACCCTGGCCCAGGCAGCTGACTCCTCAGCAAGGGTGGATTACAGGGAGCCCAGAGAATGAATGAGGCTGTTGCATTTCCTCAGGCTGACGCTGCTTGGAGGCAGGTTCTCCACCCAAGAAAGATGGCGTCTGTGGTGTGGGAGAGGGCTCAGCACAGGGATCCTGGCAGCTGTCTCGTTAGCTCTCTCCCCTGACCCATAAACTCCCTCCCGTCTCTCCTCACGCAGTTCTACTCTACTCCACTCTCCCTCTGACAGAGCCCAGGGCCAGTGGCCGTGAACGAGATTTTGTGTGTTGCCCTTTAAAAAGGTACCTGTGTCTCTGGCACACTGCTATCATGCAGAATCCCTGCTTATTTTCAAAGTCAGGTTTTCAGCTTTTCCCAGCTCCGGTGTTCTGGCTTGGGAAGCCCAGCTTGGAGTTGAGACCCCGCGCTTGTCAGGGGGAACCTGTGCGGCTGAGCTATCCCTCCAGAATCCCAGCTGCCCGCCATGGGAGCGGGGCCAGCCCTGTTCTCATCTCTGCCCGTCCCACAGGCAGAGATGCGGCGTCCTCTGTAGATCCTTGGTTAGGAGACTTCTCTTCAGCTGGTCTTCAGTTGGTTTTTCAGGTGGGTCGCTCTATATCTTCGTTGTAATTCCAATTTGGTCCTGGGAGGCGGTGAGTGTAACATCCACCTACTCCGCCACCCTCTTGGATCTCTCTCCCACAATTTTTTTAATGTTGGAAAAATACAAAATAGGCAAAAATGAAATTTTAAAAACTATTAACTATACCGAATGACGTTTCATTGAGGAGAGCTGCTGAGATGTACATATAAAAGGCAAAATGGAATATTGTTATGGGAAACTGGCCAATCTGGACCTCCAGATGAAACCTGTCTGCTTTAATTACTGGCTTTTCCACAAGTTTATTCCACAAGCAGGAAGGAGACAGAGAGGAGCCTCAGGGGGGAGCAAGGAGCACATGTAACACCCACACCTCTTCACTCTCTACTTACGCCTCTTTGTAGAAGAGCATGAACCCCAGGAGGTCTCGGAAGTCAGGGGGCCAGTATGGCTCCCACTTGAGCAAGATCTTGTCAAAAGTTGTCCGAATGTAAGAAAATTTAAGCAATTCGTTTTCACCTAGAAAAGTTTTTTTCAAAAGGCAGTATCAGTATTTCATCATTTGTTTCAGCCCAAAGCAGTGATCCTACTCTCCCAAGAACGTCCACGAAAAGGGAAATGTCAACCTGTTCTTCCACGTCACCCAGGATTAAAGGCAAGGCCTGGTCATGGCAGTTGGCCCTACTGCCAGGCCATTACCTGGCCGGATGCTCCACTGAGGAACAGCAGTTGGCACCAATGCAGAAAGAACAACAGGCCAAGAGTTAGGGATTTTTGAGAGACCTGACACAGTTTCGTCACGCACATGGACTTCCAAGCCTGCCATGTCAGAAGATGCAGCTCTGGTGCAAACGAGTGCACGTTAAGTGAATTTAATGAGTGGACAGGTCATACGTCGGAGAGACAATTCCTGGGCTCTCCCATGCCTTGGAAAGGGTAATTTCCTCTGCCTGGAATGCAAACCTTCCCTTATGCTAACCCTAAACTCACTGTTCCTCCCCACAACTCCCACAGCAGGGGCCACATCCTGCTGTAAGGAATCAAGTCCACATGAGGGTATTATGGGATCCCTGGCAGCTCAATTAAGCAGGTATCTCCTCAAGAGGGAGCCTGTCACAGGAGTTCAGTGGGCTAACAGTCCCCAGCGGTAGCAACTACAGGACCTGCTGCAGCATTTGAGCCAAAGTCACATATAAAGAGGTGTCTTTCTTTCATTCTTTCAGTGCTTATATGGCATCTTCCAGTATCAGGCACTGTACCTGGTACAGCAGACACAGAGACAAGATACACACCTGTCCTCAGTATTTAAAAAGCCTATCACACAGAGTTGTTTAAGCTCACCAGGGGGACACTGATAACCCCTGGGGGCCAGCATGGTGAGTGAAGGGAATGGAAGCCAAGTTATCTGGTTCACAGGTTGGAAGTAACAGGGAATCACCACTTACAGGATGCCTGGTCCCCATTGGTCTTCAAGGCGATGTCGTTCCTCTCCTGGCGCCCCTTGGTTCCCGAAACTTCTTCCATCTTATGAATTTCCGACAAGCAGAGTTTGGGATTATAGTGGAAGAAGAGTTTCCCCTGAGTGATGGTAAGGTTGTGCTTGCTCCAGTCCCACAGCTGCCTTAGGTTCTGGTTGTCTAAGGCATAGAAAGAGTAGTTCCTATGGAAACACACACACCTAGTCATTCATCACCTTACAGTCTCCAACTCCAAGATGGTGGGGCTAAGGCTGGATTTGATCTTACTCAGCACCGCATATCCAGCCCTAACCCCTTGCTTGTCACAGACTCAGTAAGTACTGAACAAGGGGTGGAAGGGGAAGGGAAATTTGAGGGAGTGTTCATGGCCAAGAAGGTGTCTGAGCTCCATATTGTGGGGAAGAAAAGGAAGACTGTGGTGGATTGAGATATGGGTTTCACAGAGGGAAAAGAATGAAGACCAGGGGCACCTGGGCTGTGTCCAAGGAAGAGCCAAGTAGCCTGCGCCGCTGGCCAACAGGTGACAGGAAACAAGACTGCAGAGCGGCAGTAGGCCAAGTCCTCTAGTATACTACACACCAGACCAAGACTAAGAACACACAGGACCTTCCTTGGTAGCAGGGAGGAGCCACTGAAGGTCTCATAACAACTATCTTGCTTAGACCTGTGCCTTACAACTATTAATGGGCCACCAGCACATAATGGATAGGAGAAGCAAAGCATCTAGGCCTGTGTTGTACAATCCAGAAACTACTAGCCACCTTTAGCTACTGTGCACTTGAAATGTGACCATTCTGAACTGTACTGGAAGTAAAAAAAAAAAATTTAAGACTTAGCATGCAAAAAAAAAAAAACACGTTAAGGATATTCTTTGTTATCGCTTATATTGGTTCTAAGTTGAAATGGCATCTTAGATGACATGGATTAAGTAAAATGCATTACTGAAATTCACTTCACCTATTTCATTTAAAAATTTTAAAATGTGGCTACTGGAACACTTCAAGTCATACATATGACTTGCATTATATTTCTGTTGGACAGCACAGCCCTAGTTCTAGGATGCCCAGCTAGGAAATCATTGGAATAATACAGATGGAAGGTCTGAACATCAACAAAAGACAGTTTTATAGCAGAAAAATCAGCATGAGCTGGTGAGTGATTCAGGAACATAGTCTAAACAATTCTGTGGACTGGTTACTTGAAATATATGTACAGTCCCTCTTTTCCCTTGCCTACACAGACTGAAAGAGATAAATATTCACTCTCCCAGACTCCCTTGCAGCTAGGAGCAGCCACATGACCCAGTTCTGGCCAACATATAGGCAGAAATCAGTGTTGAAGGTGAGACTGTGGGAGGTTCGAGGTAAGATCTTTTTAAAGAGTCTCAATTGGCATATACCTTTGTCCCTTTCCTCTATTCTTGTTGGTTCTACAGACATAAGGTTGGGGGTGAGGCAGTCATCTTGTGACCATGAGGAACACAAAGATGGAAAATTCCTGGGTCCCTTCCTCGATGGAATTTTTGGATGGCCTTCCTCAGACTTCTGGCCCAGGAGTCCATCTCAATCTTCATGAAACATGGCTAGTCTGGATTTCTGTTGTTTCACTAACTGAAATAGGGTTAGTGAGACTTCAAGAGGAGCAAATCCGAGAAATTTGAGGGTGAATTTCTGAATTTGAGGCTGCTGGGGGTCACCTGGCTGGGGACAGACTTGGTGGTAAGCCAGGGCTAAAGGTCTCAGCACTGGAGATCACTAGAGAGATGGCTGAGGCTGGGAGCCCAGGACACCAACTCGCAAAAGGGAGCTGGGAGAGGGATGAGGAAGGAGATCCAGGAGGCCAGCAGAGTATCTGGGGAAGTTAGAACCCCGTGGGCCAGAGGAGATGAGATTTCACAGAGGAACAGGTGCGGTCAACAGCAACGGGACCAGGGCATGACAAGGTCCTGGACGCAGCAATTAAAGGGTCCTGGTCAAACCTACACTCCAACTCCCAGTGAAGTCCAGAGAGCTGGACGCCCTGTTTCACTCTAGCTGGCGCCCCAGGAGGGCACACAGTGAGGCTGTTCCCCCTGCGACTTCCAACAGACTGTAAGACAGGCATCACTTTCCTTGGCTGGATCTTCAGACATGGTCCTACATACATTCCTTCCTTTCAAGGGGCACCAGGCACATCCTCCTAATAGACGTTTTTTGGTTTTAAAAACCCCTAAGTTACAGCATGGTGACTGTGGCTAATGATACTGTATTGAACACTGGAATAGGTTTTAAAGGGTCTCATTGCAAGAAAAAGTAATTTTTTTTGTTGCTGTGTGTGGTGATGGATGTTAAGGGGACTCACTGTGGGAGCATTTCACCTTGTGTACAAATACAGAATCATCAGGTTGTGCACCTGAAACTAACATTATGTCATATATCTTGAACAACAATTAAAATAAAAAAATTTTAAATAAAAAAAGTTATATGTCAATTATATCACAATAGGAAACCCCTAAGTTCTTCTACTTTCCCCCCAGTTTTATTGCAATATAACTGATACCTAATATTAATTAGTTTTATGTGTACAATATAACAATTCTGCATATATATTACAAAGTTATTACAACACTAAGTTTAGCTAACATTCATCACCTCATACAGTTAAAAAATATTATTTTCTTATGAGAAGTGGTAATATCCACTCTCTTAGCAACTTTTAAGTACACACTAGTGTTGCCAACTGCAGTCACCGCGCTGCACACAGCACATCCCCGGCACTCACTTCGTAACTGGAAGGCTGCACCTTTTGAACACCTTCATCCATTTCACCTATCCACTCCCCAAGCCCCACCCTTGCCCAGAAACCAATCTGGTTTCTGTGTCCGTGATCTTGCTGGTTTTATTGGATTCTACACGTAAGTGAGATCATACAGGATTCACCTTTCTCTGTCTGACTTGTTTCACTCAGCAGAATGCCCTCTAGCTCCATCCATGTTGTCACACTTGGCAGCATTTCATTCTTTTTAACAAATGATATGCCTGAATAACATTCCCTGTGTGTGTGTGTGTATACATGCACAGACACACTTTCTTCATTCATCTTGTCCTGACAAAACCCCTAACTTTCTATAACACACAAACTTCCTAGTTACTGCTCAGACCACAGCCACAAAACCGGGCCCACATACCCGACTTCCAAGGTGTCCCCCCGAATCAGACGTAACTTCCGGAAGAAGGAAAGTGACACGAGAGCGTAGGAGCGGCGGATTTTCAGATACCCTGAAATTTCTTCAATGAGGCCAAGGTTGGACTCCAGTTCAGCTGCCAGGTTGTCTATGGAAAGGAGAGAATATCAGTGAGTTTTACACAGACATTTTAATCTTCCCTTAATTTCCCATAGTAAGGAATTAAATCACATGCTGACATGTCCTGCTCAAAATGAATCATAATTAAAAGACAATCCAAAGCCCTTACCATGAGGTCAGCAAGTCCCCCACCTTGTACCCTGCTCCCCCCATTCCAGACACGTGGACCCCTGCACCACCCTCTCAGCAGACCACGTGCGCTCCTGCCTCAGGACTTTGCCTGCTGCCTCCTCTCCCCAGAACATCACCCTCCCACCCACGTGCTTGGTGTGTAACACTAGCAACTCAAAACATGGCTCCCCTGACTGGTCACTTCTAAAACAGCAACCTCTTGTTGTATTTCAGAGGTTTGCAAACTCTAGCTGACTGCCCAAGCCCAGTCTGCTTTCTAAATAAAGTTTTATTGGCACAGAGCACACCCATTTGTTCACATGTTCTCTGTAAGGGCAGAGTTGAGTAATTATGACAGGCACCGTCTGGCATGAAAAGCTGAATATATTTATTATGTGGTCCCTTATAAGAAAAGGTTACCCACCTCCCTCCGTTATCCCACTTTGCTTCCTCCATAGCAGGACCACTACCTGAGTTTACATCCTAAGTTGATCTGCTTGTTTGCAAGATTCATCATGCAAAGACTGCTTGATGTTTTGCAAATGTTTGCTTAATAAATAAACAGAGGAATGTCTTTTGGCCTGCAATGGTATTTCTGGGCACATGGCCCCCAGCTCTGAAATAGGGCATGTTGCCTGCTTGTTGAAAACACAAATTCCCGCCCTGGCTGGTGCGGCTCAGGTAGTTGGAGCACTGTCCTGTACACTGGAAGGCTGCATGTTCAATTCCCAGACAGGGCACTTTCCTAGGTTCAGGTTCCATTCCTGTCAGGGTACGTATAGGAGGCAAGCAATCAATGTTTCTCTCTCACATTGATGGAGAGAGAGAGAGAGAGAAAAATGAAAAATCCTCGGGTGAGGATAAAAAATAACAACGTAAATTCCTGGTGTTTCAGCTACCAATGTGGACATTCAGAATCTCTTCTCAGTGGGGACGGTGAGACCACATGGAGCTGTGAATTTCGGGTTTGGAAGCAAACGGCTGGGTGGCTCCGCTGATCAGGGAACCACCCAGGATGGGCTTAAAATAACCTAAGAGGTAGAAAGCAAAGTCTAGACCATTTTCCCTCTCCCCTCCTGGGGAACGTGGACCCCAGCAGGCCACCCGCCAGCACTCACTGCCCCCTCGAATGTTGATGATGAGGCTCCCATTGATGACGGTGCAGCCTCGGAGCTCCTGGGCAGACGTCACCGAGTCAATGGTCTTCTCGCCTTCTAGGAGGTGACAGACCTTGGGACAGGGGCCCAGACACGGAGTGCACATCAAGCTGAGTAAAAAGTGGAAAGAGAGGGGTCAGGGGTCTAGACACACAGACAGCAGTTGCACAGGGTCCCAAGCAACACGAGACTGCCACCATCAGCCTAAAGCAGGTACTACACCCACAGCACCGTGAACACCTGGGGCCTGAGAACGCTGCACTGTGGGGCTGTCCTGTGTGTTTCATGTGTTACGCTGCAGCCCTGGGGTTCGCCCACTGATTCCCAATTCCACCCCCACCCAAAGAATGACCACCAAAAATGTCTCTGGACTTGTCCCCTGGAGGGAGGAGGGCGACTGGCCCCAGGCAAAAACCACCGTCTGCAGACTCATCCTGCTCTGCGGCAGTGGGTCCTGCAGCGTGGCCCCGGGGGACTGGTGCTCCCTCCCCGACGTGACAGGGCTCCTGCTGTGCTCCAGACTGACAGGGTTCACACGACACCCCACAGGGAAAGAACTGCCTTCTACCCTGTGGAGACAGGACTCCCACTATCACACTGAACTGATGGGATGCCCCTGGAATTACCACGGTGATGGAATGATGTTGAGCTGATGGGCCTTCCATGGGAGTCACTTTGCTACTGTGCCTAAGTGGCAGAACTGCTGCTGTCACCCCGGCATGGCAGAGCTGAGGCTGCTACTCTCAGGGGGCATGCTTGTTCTGTGCGGGGTTTGCCACACCGTGGTTAAAACAGGACCTCAGGTCTGAGGAAGGGTGGTGGGGGGCAGACTGGCTTCACCTGCCTGCAGCCTCATGTCCTCAACTCTACAGTCCCCAGGAGTCCTTCGGGAACCCTCCCCTGCATGGGGTCTCTGTGTCGATCAGCTGTTGCTGGCACAGCTCTCCTGGGTCCAGGCAGGACACAGGATCCAGGCTGGGCTGGGCACCACTTTCCATCTCAAGGGCTCAGACACACCAAGTCAATGTAGTCGGCATTTTGCTAAGGCTTCCTGGAAGGAGACATTGTCCTCCTTCTGGGGTATCTACGAAGATATGGCTATACTGTTAGCATGGGCCAAGAAGTTGGGGAGAGGTTGCCTGAGAACAAAACCAATGGAGAGAGAAATAAAACCAAGGATGGAAATGAAAGCGATTGTGTAAATCACAAGCTCCTGGTTGCAGCTGTACCTGAAGCTATTCCCTGAACTTTTTGGTTACAGGCACCAATAAACTCCCTTAATCTTGCTTCAGCCAGTTTGAGTTGGGGTTTGGTTACACACAACCTCAACAATACCAACTGCTAATTTCTCAAAGTCTCAATTTCCTCATCTGTGAAGTGGAGAGAATGACAGTACCCACCCTTGAGACGCAGCCTATGTGATATACACCACCTAAAGCACTCGGTACATAGAAAAGAAAATGTATTTGTCGTTGCTACGGTGATCGCTTTTTATTAGGGGTATCATTGCCACTGTTATTTCCACATGCCTGCATATTCCGATTCTTCAGATGATCTTGTGATGGTGGCAAAATAAAGCACACAGCTGGTCTTCGTCCCAGGTCCTGGCACAGAGCTTCAGAAGCTCTTGGCATTCCCTGAGTGTAGCAGCACCTGTGCTGTGCTAACGAAGTGGCCTGTGGTGGTCCCTACGTAATTTCAGGATGGAGCTGGTCACCAGAAAGACCAATTACGTGATTGGAAGGGCGGGTCTTTTAGCCACTTGACCTCAAGAGAGAGGAAGGGGCTGGAGATGGAGTTCCATCACGTGGCCGAGGATTCAACAGATCACAACTGTGCAATGAAACCCGGTGAAAACTCAGTGGGTGTTTCTGGCTGCTGAACACACCCACATGCTGGGAGGGTGATGTCCCAGGTTCCGGGAAGGCACGGGAGCTCCGTGTCAGGGATGCTCCCAGACCTCGCCCTATGTGCATCCTTAACAACAAAGCTGTAATTGTAAGTACACAGTGTACGCCTCACACTGAGCTTCCTCGTGCTGAGGCATCCACTTCAGAAGACATCCACGGCGAACAAGCACAATGCCAATCCTATGACTCAGCTCCTAGTAAAACAACCAGATAAGGAATCAGGCTCTCAGTCCACGAAGGTGCCTCCTGCAGAAAGCCCTGGGTCACCTAGATAACTGACCACTTGGATGGCCCTGCCTCTCTCTTCCTGGACTCTGATTCCTGCTATTAGGGTTTAAATTTGACAATAAAGAGAGAACCCAGAGATCAACCAATGAACTCATAGATAAGTGGAACAACAAACTGATCTCTCTCTCTCTCCCCCCTCCCCTTCCTCTTTCTCCAAAACCAACCAATAAATAAAAAATTTTAATAAGAAAAGAGAGAACCCAGGAAACTTCGGGACGCCTCCCTCAGGCCCTATTAGAGGCTGAGCCCCAGGTCCCTCCCCCTCTCTGCCACCCTCTTCTTCCCACTGTCTCCTCCCTGCCCAAGGCCTGGCTCTCGGGCGTACCGAGTACCCTCCAGAACCTGCGAGTAATAAATCTGTTTATCAGAGCTCCCTGAGGTTTCTTTCTGAAGTGCGTCCAGGGGTCATAATCAGAACCATGAGGGCTAGCCCAGCCATAAGCAGGGGGCCGGGTGGGGGCGGTGCCGGCACAGCTCACTGCAAGGGATCTGAGCCGCAGGCGCTCCTCAGCGGGGGGCGGGGGGGCACCACCAGGGCACAGCTTCACTTTAGTTCCGTCAGTTGTTCCAATGAACCGCTGACCACAAGGGTTTGTGGGGGCCCCAAATTTATAGCCAGTTAACTGGAAGTATAGGCAGCCTAAGGACCCCAAAGTGTGGCCGGCATCTGAAGTGAGGGCAGTCTCACAGAGGACAGAGCCTGCAACCTGTGTGTGACTGGAATCCGGGAGGCCAGTGTCCCCCGACAGCGCAGCGCCCCCCGCTGACGTCAGAGCAGCTGGAGTGAAGGCAGAGTCATAACGAAGCGTTTGGGTCCTTCTGCTAGTTCTGCGACTACTGGGCCCTTTTGTTGGCTCTACAGCCACTCACCAAACACTTATTATGTGGCAGGTGACACTGCCAGCTAGAGATCCCAAAACTACGGCCTACGTGCCAGGGCCAGCTGGCCACCTGTTGCCGTAAATAATGTCACACACAGCCACAGCCGTTGGTTCTAGGGTCATCCATGGCTGTCTCCACACCATCAGGGCAGAGGAGCTGCAGCAGAGACCACGCGGCCCGCAGAGCTAAAAACATTTTCTCTCTGGCCCGCTGCCAAGGCCTACGCTAAGCCACGGGCTCACGAGGGCGAGCAGACCACTGGCTCTCCCTGTGGGACAAACGGCCACGCGTTCTTTCAGCCTTCCCATCAGGAAGCAGGATCTGTTTCTCCCTCCAGTGACGTGCTGCGTTGGCCGATGGGATGTTAGCAAATGTGTTGCCAGCAGAGGGAGGCCTGAAAAGTACTTGCACCTTGGAGCATGTCCTTCCTCACTCTCAGGATGAGAAACCACATGGAGAGAGGCCACCGGATGCCATCGGTCAGGGCTGACCCTGCTCATGCCAGACAAACCACCGTCAACCATCGGAAATCGTCAGTGAGTGCTGGGCTGGTCTGCTCTGCGGGAGGAGCTGATACCCTTGGAAAGTGGATGGTGGAGCTGGGGAACATTAATAAACTGATCATTACAATACCAGCTAGTGGCAGATGCCACAAAAAGAGTTAAAACTGGGTGATGTGCCAAAGAGCAGCGGGATGGCTAACTCCGACAAGGTGGTCAGACAGGGCAGGACTCTCAGAGGAAGTGACTTGCAAGCTGTGACCTGGATGACAAGGAGAAGCCAACCATGCAAAGATCAAGAGGCAGAGCATTCTAGGGGGAGGGAACGGGAACCCCCTGAACTCGCCACACACTGAAAATCCGCCCCAAATACAGAGTCCTCCTCATCTCAGTGAAGACCACACCCTGCTCCCCCCAGGTGTCTGGGAGCGACCCCGTGATTCCACACGACTCTACGCGATCCTGTGTGATTCCACATGGGCCCCAGATCTCTGCTCTGAAAACACCAAGAACCATTTCCTGCAGCGGCCACAAGAACGGAAAAGAGCACACCTGGTCCTACTTGATGTCGAGCCACACTAGAAAATGCACCAGAGCTAACGTCTTCCATAAAATAGAAGTTTCAGAAGGGAAAATATTATTTTTTAAATAAACCTTCTAAGTAAAATTGTGCTATAATGAGTCTTAATAAGCATCGCTCACTTGGCCCTCTCTCAGCAGAGGCGACCGACCAGCATCGCTGGACGCACAGCCCTTCCCCGAGGCCTGCGTTTCAGGGCCCCCCCGCCACCTGGAGAACATCAAAGTGGGTCACTCTCCTTCTCGGGTCTGTTCTGGTGAATCTTGTAGTTAAAGTCAATGTCTTTTAAACAAACATCTTACCAGAAGATGTTAATAAAAAACAAACAGAAAACGAATCAAAAGGAAATAGTCATTTCCCCAAATACTGATAAACTAGCCCCCCAAAAGGAAAAAATAGCTCTCTCTGGCATGCAAAGTGATTTACAGTCGCCTACTTTTGGTTAACAAAGCCACAGGACAGGTTTTTGTCAAAAACGAATAAAACACAGTGTACTTGCAGGTTTCACAAACACTCGAAAACAGGCTCATAAGCACTGAAATGAAGCCCGTCTTCCGCACCCTCCCCTCCCAGGAAAACAAAATTGCCCACCAGAACACTCTCGCTTGGCTAATTCTCAAGTCTGAAGAGGAGGATTTTTTACGTAAGCAAGGTCAGCTCAAGGCCCCTTGGCGTGAATCTGTTTCTAATTTGTTTTGGTGGAGGCTTTTTTTTCAAACCC
>PVKM010013749.1:0-29836 GCA_004027735.1 Carollia perspicillata | reverse complement strand
ACAGACTCAAATTATCCAAATCAATAAAGTTATTGTGAAAATGAAAATGTGTCTTTTATTTTACGGAAAAAACTAAACAGACTTTGTGGCCAGCCCAATAATTGACAACGTAACATTATGCAAGTTTAAGGTGTACAACATGTTGATTTGATACATTTATATATTGCAAAATGATTACCACCACAGCATTAGCTAACACCTCCATCATATATCTGGATTTTCTTATATCAGATTTCTTAAAGGAGTAAAGCTGAGCATCCTAAGGGCTCCTACCTCTTATCCTGATAAATTCATACTTTTACTTTAAAACATCTGAACATACACTTACTTACCCCGTGATGCCGGATGTAACATAGTCTTTCCCTAGGTAGTTATAGCCGTGGCGCACGAGGTCTTCACACACATCCTTCACTTTACTGCCCCCGAAAGCGGTGCCGTAGTGGAACCTGCCGTCCAACACGCCTGCCTTGCCGGCCAACAGCTCAATTAACTTTCCCACCTGCGGGATGTGAGCAAAGTAAGCGAGTACTTCCTGTGGTATAGAAATCCTGTTTGTTCATTTAGCATGGACTATTTCCCCAAAGAATTATGAGACCACTACTACCAATAAGGGTGATCAATTAATGACAGCAAATATTTGTCGCTCTCTTAGGCGTGATCTAAGTCTGTGCCTCCCCGTCTGCTGCAGGACAGGCACTATAACTCGACTTTACATACGAGGAAACTGAAGTACATGGAGGTTAAGCGACCCTCCCACATCACACAGCCAGTAAGTGGTGGAGCCAGGATTATAAAACAACCACCACAGAAAGGGAGATACATTGGGCTTGACACAAGCAGTTCTTTCTGCTGAGGGTAAGTCTGCCACTCAGCAGACTGCTCCGGAAGGCAGGGCAAACCTGCTCCACATGCTGTCCGCACAGGACAGTAGTCCAGCATTGTCAGGAGCTAGGAACCTACTTATTTGGCTAGGGGTCAAGGGGCCCATTCTAAAAATCAGTTTCAAGTTCCCATCACCTCCATTAACCACAAACCAGCTGCCAGCTTTCTCCCTCCAAAGCAGTGCCTCTGGAACACGTACTGACCGTCATTCGTGATGGGAATCCGTGTGGGTTCATTATGATGTCCGGACAGATGCCAGAATCACAAAACGGCATGTCTTCCTGAGGGACGATCAGACCACAAACACCTGGGGGAGAGATTTCAGACCTTGTAAAGCAAACTGGCAGAAAGGAAGAGTACGGTACTTACCTGGGATCTCCCCGCCACTATCTCCATTTCTACTGCTCTCAAACCTTCCCCATGGTCTCTACCAAGAGTAACGAAAGCAATTTCCGACAATCCTGCTAGACAGTTCAAAAACGGCTGTCCTTGCAGAAAGGCATGGCAGCCTGTGGACTGGCCTGCTGGTACGACACACAGTGGTGCTGTCGGGCCGCTCGCCCAGCCTCTCCTGCCACTGCGATGGCTGCCACTGGGCCCTGGCCCGTCACCGTCCCTGAAACTCCAAGAGCAATTCCACTCCTTATCGGCTTGTCCGTGAACTGCCAGACACTGCACCCGACCACAGGACTGCAGGTTCTCCGACCACCAAACACAGAACGGACTGAGTGACGGGTGTGTTACACTGTGCTTTCTAGACCTGTGACAAGACGTTCTCGTGGGTGGCTGGTGAGCTAAAGGGTGTACCTACCAGCAGCAGAGAGCTGGCTGGTTGGCCGACTCTTGCCAGGGCTTCCCTGGCTGAGTCCAAAATGCCCTAAGGAGTTTTCATTCCTATAACTTACAACATGTGAGGAAAGAGATCTTTGCTCGAAGTTGTAGAGTTGAATAATAAAATTAAATACCAAATTATTCTTGGAAGAGAAGACTAAAATTAGAAATGTGTTCTAAGAATAAAAACACAACAGAACAAAAGCCTACCAACTCCATGGACACTAACAGTCTCTTACATTAACTGACCTTTATGACTCCTTCAGCAGTGTTCTAACTTGGAGGGAATTTTGTTGCTTAAATACTGGGTAACTCCTCTTATTTCCTTTCCATGGTAGGAGGAGTAGGGGTATAATTTAGATTGTTAACCACAACCTATATAATTTAGAATTGGCAAATTAGTATACAATGAATGGCACTGGACACAAAAAACGGTTTTATATTAGTGAGATAAAATTCCTTTTCCCTTGTATATAAATTATTAACTATCTGCAGCTATTGAAAAGAAACTTTGAAAAGTTTCTTTTCAAAAAAGACTTTGCAAAAAAGTTCAAAACTTTTCAAAAAAGTTTTCAAAGAAATTTTTCATTGCTCAGTTTGATTTCTACATAATTATTCAAACTATTTTAAAGTAAAATTTTTGGGATGTACTGTAATCATCAAGAGCTCAAGTCTAAAGTAAAACTATACCATGTGCCTATTCAACACTGGTTATTAATATTCTGACTTTCAGTGGCTGGCAATAATATGGTAATTAGGTTTGTGGAGTTAAATTCTCATGTATGTAGGGATTTTAACTGGCTTTTTGGCTGAAATTGCATTGTTTACTATAAAGAAAGTATGCTTTCCTACATGAAGAACAGAAACATTCAGTTGGCTTTATTTCAAATTCAGCCACAATGTGTTAGAATTTAAATCAAGCAGAGTGTGTGACCCTTCTTCCCTCCAAAAGTCCACCTTGTCCACACTGAAATTAATCTGACAAAACACTAGGACTACTGGGAAATCTCTGAAAGAGACAAAATTGTAAATTGAGGTGCAGCGCCACCAACATTGCTTGGCAGTGAACAAAATGTTACAAACAGCAATTCCTGAAGAGGCCGGTCCTGCGATGCGCTTGGGTGGGATGTCATTTGGGGCAGTGAGGAGGTGGAGGGTCTGGCTGTATCCCTTAAAAGCAAAACCAAAGAGAAACTTCAGCCGCTCTTCAGTAGCAGTTCACGGGGGATGCCTGGCGTGGCTCAGGAGGAAGCTGCTTGTTACAAGGGAAGGCGGCAGTAAGGGGCAGGAGGTGCCAAAACCCAGGGGGGAAGCCTGGCATACCTACACTGGAGGAAGGTAAGGAGACTTGCATTTTGCATTTTCAGTTTTAGCCAACAGGTTAATTCCAGCAAAGATAACTTCATCTCGTTATTAAAATGAAAGCAATGCTCTTTCCCCTGAAATCTGAATCTCTAATAACTCTGCTGGAAATCTGATTAATATTTAGCGTAGAGCTTCCTTTTTGGGAAGCTATTTTCTTATTAGTCCCTTTTTTGACATTGCATTCAAAAATACGTAAGTGACTTTCAGATTTTTCATTCCAGTATAGGAACTGCTTTGGCCACATCTGAATCAAGGGCACCTGTATGCCCAAAATTAAATCTTAGCTAACTTAAAATTACTTTAGGCTCTGAAAACCCTTTTATATGCCAAGATGGTTCCCATAGCAGACAGCCCTGTGTTGTTTGTTTTGTGTGAAAGTGAATGATAAAAGATCCATGAAATCGACACAGAAAGCCAGAACAGCAGAAAGAACTGAGGGCTCTCCATCACTGCGGCTTCTACCCTCTGCTGACTTGCAGAACAATGGGAGCTACACATCCAACTGCAGATCTAACACAGCTGTGCATTTCATTAGATGAAGAGCACTAGTGACACAAGTAAATAATTAACTTATTCTGGTCCGCTGACTGTGCTTATGAGACTAGTCATAGCTGACAGATTTTAATACAAGTTAACACAAAGAAACCATAATGAGCTTAGAAGTTAAAACAAAATATTTAGACAGAATTTGATGATCTCGAATCTCAAATTAGACAGATGATTTTTAAAAGTTTGCATTTTACTGAATTCATTAGGGGGAGAAGAGAATTCTCAATCTTAGAACCAGACTTTTTTTTAATGGTATTTCTCTGTTTTAGAATTATTCAAATCCTTAATCAAAGCAGGAAGCTTTCTTTTCTTATTTCCAAGTGGAAAATTGTAATCTGTTTTCTTCCAAGAACAGAGCATAAAATCTCTTTCTATATTTGGAACTCTCAAAAGTTATAGCCACTTTTCTTTAATGCTGGTTTAAAAATGTAAATGATATGCAGTGAGCTTCAGTGTGTTAAAATGCTCCCTGGATCCTTGAGAAGAGGAGGGACCACAAATAAACCATATCTAATGGAAGCTGTTGTGGAACAATCACTGATTCATACCTTAAACGCTTACACAGCATTTCGGATTTTAAAATAAAATCTCATCCCCTGGCTGCGGCTGGCGTCCCAACCCCACTGTAGACAGCACAGCCTCCTGGCAGGGAAATGCAAGCACACCCGGTCCACAGGCCCAGAAACACGGATGCACCTAGAGGGGCCACTGGGAATTAGACCACAGATCATACTGCGAAACTTCTAACAAGTGAAAATAGATGCTAAGGAAAAGTTGGGACGTAAAAAGAGCATAAAGGTTCTGAAGACACCCAGACAAAATAAAATATTACTCTATCACCATCTAAATGTCACATGGTCAAGGTGAGAATTTAGGGAGTCTAAGGAAACCACCGTCTGACCACCAGGCCACTCAGGAAAGGCAAGTCTAGGGACCTGCTGTCGCCGCACCTCAGTGCCCCGGACACCAGAGGGCCCACACCAGTGTGTTATTTCTATTTCCATGGCCCAGCAGAACAACATATAACTCGTTTTAAGAACAGGTACACCCAGCAAAAATCCATAATCTGATGAATCATTCTTAGAAGGTATTTCTATTCATAAACAGCAACTGACTTGTTCAAAAGTCACTTTTTTGGCTTTTTTTAGGTTGTTTTTGTATAATGGTCCTATCTCAGTTCAAATAGAAAAAAAAAGAAAGTAAGAACGTAATAAAAAAAAGGCAAGGAAAAACTAAAGCATTCTGATACCATATCTAGACAGGAAAGCAAGCGGCAGGTTCAGAAGACAACTATAAGGACATTTTTGATACAAGAGCTGTTTTGATGTGATTTCCATGCTTTGAGAACTGATCAGCAAATGGTTTTCTACTGTGTTGACAGCCAGGTCTCATTTCAATATCACATTCTGTTTCACTTTTTAACTTAAACTTTTTTCTTTAGCAAGTCTACCTTCCATGTATAACCACTTTGGGATTAAATGTACCACTCTGAGGTTGATATATATTCTTACTCTTCCTTTTCTGAGCGAGGAAAGAGAAAGACTCATTTCCCTCAATTACCAAGCATATGCTGAGTGACAAGTGCTGTGCTGGAGGTGGGGACATAAGAAGAGGCTCAGGGATACGACTCCTCTTGAGAGGAGTCCCACACAAATTAATCGGACTGAACACTGAAAATGAAGACACACAATTCAGCTTGCTACATTCTAATGCTCTACTTTCTGCAGCTACCTATTAGACGAGGCTATTTATTCTGCACAGTTTAACACTCTGCATGTAATGAAGGGTGAAACGATGCTGTGATTTTTTGCCATCGGTCACAGTGCCAGAATAGGGCTGATGTTCAGTACAGGAGTGATCGCTCTGCAATGCCTGGTCTGAATGAGGTTCATGAATGTGTGTGTGTGTGTGTGTGTGTGTGTGTGTGTGTGTGTGTGTGTTGTGGGGGGGATGGCATCTGTAAAGGACATCACCTCACAGACTCTCAGATCTATATAGGCCTGAGATCAAGGAACTGCGTGACCTTAATTTGACTCTGGGCTGTTCAAGTGACATGGTGTTTCCTGGGGGGAAGCGCCACTTTTGGAGGAGCCTTACTTGTTCTGTCTTTGTAATGGGAACAATTAGCACCTATTTCATGAATCAGTTGTGTCAAAAGGAGAGATGAGAGGTACTTTAAGGTCCTTAGAGAAAGGCAGCTTCTAAATCCAACGAATTATTATTATACAACAAACCTAATTATTCTCAGCAGGAAGCAAAGTAGCAAAGCAAAGGAGACCAATGTAATGAATGGGAGAAGCAAGTGCAGTTGACCAACTTTGGCTGAAGGGGCTCGAAAGCCGCTCACTCCGACTGGGCTGCACAGATGATTTCACACGGTCAGGACAGTGTCTCCTGTTAAGACCTTCCCAGGACGCGGGCTGCGGATCTCCAGGGTGGAGCAGTTTACCGCTGATGAATGTAGTGGTAAACGGGGCCAGAGGAGCAGCAGGAACGCTTTCAAGTTTGTTCGTATTAAGCAAGAAATGTTTTCGCTCTGAATGAACTCACCTCCATAAGCCTTTATATATTCAGAAATGCAAATCTCTAAATCAAAACGTGAAAGCTAACACAGGTGGTTACTCCCTTTCTTCTTTTCTCCCTTTCCAGTGATTGAATTAACCTTCTTTTATTTTCTCACCAGCACCTTAAATAATCCCGAGGGGGAGGGGAGGAGACGAAAACTGTTGAATCATATCAGCTTTGTTCCGTGGCTGAATCACTTCCAGATCTATCACATCACTTGCCATATCCCGGTTGACATAATTTTAATTTGGCTCTTCCTTACATGTTAACAGATAAATAATGCATAAGAAAACTTGATTAGCTTTCTTATTAAAACATCACTCTAAATGAGAGGAGGCGCTAGAAGACAATACAGTTTTTACATGGCTTTCCCATGAGCAGCTGAATGGTCTGATGTGATAAATTTGCATAGTCTGAAGCACACAAAGGGCTGATTAATTGAAACCCTTACAATGCTCCTGGAAGCAGCTATTGTAAAACAATAACCATAGGAACTTTACAAAATACACATGGTTGAATGTGTCAAGAGCTTAATAAAATGTGTTGAGGCTACACTATTTGGAAACAGGATTAGGGATTTTTATTCTGCGCCATAAAACACTAAACACCCTAATTTCAAAGCTTTAGTTGGATATTTACTGAAAGGTCAGAGGGTTACTGGCTAGCTACTGACGTCCAAAAATTTGTTCTTAAAATAGAAAAATAAATAAAATCTCCTTACAATAAAGGTGTCTATGTAGACAAAATAATCCTGATTTCTAACATTAAAGTAACAGCTGCAAGAATTTCTTTTTGGACCCAAACTCTGCTGGATCATTTGGCATCACACACCTTATCCTGGGGCTCACACTGTGAGCTCCATTGGTTCCCCTCCCACTTAGAGTCTTTCATTCGAGCAGGATCAAGCTCAGCGGAGAGCTCAAGACATCCCCACTCTGACGCTTTAGTCAAGCAGAGAGGATTTTAGAGGGTCTCAAGTGCTACATAAGTACAAGGTATTCCTATTATTACTTTAAATCAGATTCTTTTCATTCTCGCGATTTTAGAAAACATAATCTAGAAAAAGGATATAAAGGAAGGTCTGGAAGAAGCATAGTTTTTACCCAAACCTTATTTAACAAATAAGCTTTCCTCTCAGCTTTCGGCCACATACAAATGGAACACTTTCCTACCTCCTAAGCCTCTTCATACCTACTGTATAAAGATTCCCTCATGTCTTGGAAAGTCAGGGTAGGTTTTCATTTTTTCTAATAAACAATCAAATCTTAATAAATCAATTCAGCAGGTTGTTGAATAACTTGCTAAATGCAAAGTGGAAGCAAGTGATCTTCTAACGGAAGTTTTGTTGAACAAGAGAGGGTCGAAGATGAGCCTTCCAAGCAGTGTTATCTCTGAAAAAACCTTATGAACCAAAGGTACACCGAACCATTCCATGAAAAACCTGAATTTTGAGAGGATTACACCTCTGTTTTAAAACAAAGGTTGACTTTATTTGAACGAGCTATCTGAGGATTTAGGGGGAGACACCAAGGAGTGTTTGCCATTATCTCAGATTTGCAGTAATTAAGAAGCTTCTGTTCACCAGGACACGCGTGCTGAAATACGGTTCTTCCTTCCTTAGGAATACTGTTTGGTGTTGCTGCCCAGGTCTGTGATCTATGGGACCTCTGTTGAGGTGCTAATCCTTTTTCACATGAGAGACTGTGAAATGTTCTTTCAGGGAAGTGATATATTGCTTCCCCCCAACCCCACATCAAAGGAGTCCACGGTTTCCTCCCTCACTGTGAATGGCAGCAAGAGAAAGAGGAAAATATATATAATAATCTGGTTTGCCCGAGCAATGAAATAAAACTTGGAAATTCCTTAAGCTGACAGATAATTTTTGTTAAAGAATTAAAAGAAAAAAAAAAGAGCAGGAAATCTGCTCACCCCTTCTAAGCATCAGAAAAAGCAAGGCTCAAGATAAAGATGTCTGCTTTCGATGAGCTACCTTCACAGAGAACTTACTATACCAAAGTTCAAGAGGCTAACATGTTGTTTTGATTTTAATGAACAGTCTAGTTCTAAACATGACTCTACTCCACATTGCATATGGATGTCTCTTCCCATCTTTAACTCCTTCTATAAGATGATCCAGAAAGAATATAGAGAGAAAACATGAGGAACATTCTAGACCCACGTTCCACTCTACTTCCCTCTATGCAGCATCACTGTGCATCTAGCACAGTAGTCGTGGCTTCACTCTGAGGCACTAGAAGTCTAGAACACTCGGAAAGGAGATTAAGACTCCAGGGTTTTAACATTTATCTGCAACTGAAGTTGAAACAAAACTAAAAAAATTCCCTTCCCTTATAAACACAAAACAAATTCACAACTTTGGTGCATAAAAGGTTATTACTAAGTCATCTCACCTTTCCCTGTACTTTGTAGTCTACTAAAGAATAAACTGTTCTAAAGATTCTTGACCAAAGGCTCTTCTGGGGGAAGCTGACCCACTGTGCATCTACTAATGAGGTCCACAATAGGTCTTCAAAAAGACCGAAAGGAGGACTGCACTTTATTAAACTCGGAATCTCTCACTAGAAGACTGCACTGTAATTCCCTTACCTAAGAAGTGTGCAGTGAGTGAGTCCTGACTGCTTCTCAAGCCGGAGTCGTCTTCATGGGAACTGGGACACCGCCTTTAAGAAATACTTTCTCCTTCCTGCACACGTGGCTCTCTGCTTGGTCATCCTCCACTCCCAAGGTCACGGAAGGCAACGCTGCTCATTGGGTCTATCACATTTTTAACAGCTCCTCATCAAACCCCTCACCCCTGCAATGGGACTTCTCTGATCAGTTACATCTGATGTCTTCTTATCACACAGCACTGATATTGATCCCCAGCCACTTAGTACTGAGTCGCCCACTCCAGTCCACCCTCTCACGCTGTCCTGCTCAGTCTGCCTGAGCTCTTTTATAACACATAGACCGCTGCTGCTCAGTTCCCACTTCACACATACTGCATTTAGCTACTAGGTATCCTAACACCTTTGAAGTGTTCAAGCTTGAGCAGGATAGACACTCAAGTCCAGTGAAACGAAGTTGTCACGTCTCCTCTGATTGTCAGAGAGGATATTTTAAGAGGCATTCTGTGCAGAAATTCAATCTGTACACTATATGTGCACAAAAATAGTCTCTAACAACAGCTCTGTCAAAGTCAACTTTTAACAAAAGACAAAAGTCAGGCAATCTCCAGGGCCACGCTGCTTTCTAAATACCACGAGTAACAGCTTTAATGCTCTAACCGGAGGGAAAACAAGAGGTGGACACATAAACTAAATCAAAATAATCTTTACACTTTTCACATGTGCCAGCTTGCAGGTGGTGTTAAAAGAAAAAATAGTATTTCCAAACAACGTTCCATGTCAAGGGTGAAAACCAAGGCCGACTCACTAACCGCTGGCCTTACTCTGGCATGTATCGAGGCTGAACCAGAAACAAATCACTGCAGGATCACGGTATGACCCGTACATCCTGAAAATTCCCAACACGATGAAATGTTATCAGCTCATTTCATGACAACCACAAACAGCATACGTGATGTTGCAGATTACATTCTCCATTTCATCTACGTTTTACTTGCCAACACTCGACTATAGGTCTGATCCAGTCCCTCTCCGGCCCCCACACGAAGGGCAGGGCTGCTGGGGTTGCCACGCGGCTCCTTAGAGACACTGCCCACTGGGCCGACCGCACGTGACTGCGGCTCACCGCCGCTGCTCTGCTTCTGGTTCCCACCACCACAGCCGGCCCGCCGACCCGGGAGCCTGGTCAGACTTGAGGGCTCAAACACTTACTTCCTTTATATCTGCTCACATTCTTCACAGATTTTGAATTTTAAGTAAGAGTACTAAAACCTGACCAGAGAATCAAAGCAAGTGGAACAGTGTTCTACAATAAGTGGAGTTCAGAAGGAAAGAGATACCTCAAAACCCAGCTCTATGTGAGGAGTATGTGTATTTATTTATATGAGAGTTCAGTAGGCATTTCTGCAGCAAGGTATGTGGGAACTAGTATTTACTCTAGATCGGTGGCTGAGAAGTGCTACATAAAGTTGTTTACCCAGGAAGAATAGGAATTTTAAGAAGATGACTATCTTAAGGAGGAAACGGAAAAGATAAATTAAGAAATATTAGTATTAGGTCAGTCTCAGGAAAAGGCTATATCTTAACCAAGGGGAAATCTCAAGGAAAACGGCAATCCAGGGCATGAAGTGGTAACGGGGTACCAGAAGAGAAAGCCACCTTATTCAAATTTAGTGGAACAGGTGACACACTTGGAATCAAACACCTGAGCTGTAGTCCTGACTTCACCGCACTGGCTGTGGTGGGCGCCTCGCTGAGCTCCAACTTCCTCGGTCTACATAGTAGGCACAACAATACCAACTAAAAGGTTAGAGGATGGAATAGAGATGAAAATGCTCATAAATTAATAATACACGAAAGGCAAAAATACTGTAAGTTTACAAGCAGATAACTCCCAAATTTTACTTCTAGCCCTAACCCCCCTTGAAGCTCCAGACTCTATGTCCGACTGCCTACTCAACACCTTCACTCAGAGTCTAATGGGCATCTCTAACCTGACGCCCGAACTCTCAACCCCTGCCCAACTCCAAAAACACCATTCCATCCCCAGTCCTCCCCGCCTTGGTCAATGGCATCACCAGCTGATCAGGCCACAAACCCCATCTGCAGCTCCTGTCTTTTCCTCCCAACATCTCAGCTATTGGCAAGTCCTGTTGGTTTTAACTCCAGACTATATCCAGAGTCCATCACTTCTGTCTAATTTTCCACTGCTACTACCCAGTTCAAGCCATTATTCTCTCTCGCCTGAACCCCTGCAACAGTCTCCCTGCTTCTGTCCTTGGTCCCCCCTCCAATCTGCTCTCCGTTCGGAATCCAGGGTGATCTCTAAAAAGAGTAACTTAGACCTTATCTCTCCTTTGCTTACACTCACCATCCCAAAGCCTTGCTGGTTCCCATCATATTCAGAACGAAGCCCAAACTCTTTTCCTTTGGGCACAAGGACCTGCAGGACGGGCCCTGTCCAGTTTCTCTCCATGCACCTCACGCCATGCTCCTCCTCAGGCACAGGCCTGACCAGACTGGTCTTTTTTCTGCTCTTGAATACAGCAAGCTCATGCATGCCTCAGGGATTTGAACTCATTTCTCCCAGGTTCTTGCTCAGCTGGCTCCTCCTCACCCTGTAGGTCTCAGCTCCAACGGCACTTTCTTCAACAGGCCATTCCCACGCGCCCTCTAAAGCACGCCCGCCTAACCCACACCAGCCAGTCTTTCACACTGTCGTCCTTCATACACAGCCCTTATCGCTATCTTAAACTGCCGTGCTATTATTTTTCTTTACTTCTTTTCTGTTTCCTGCCCCAAGAGAACAGGAGCTCACGGAGGGCAGAGACCCCGTCAGTCTTGCCTACCATTGTATCCCAGCATCTAGAACAGCAGCTGGTACCCAGGAGACACAAAGGCGCTCTGCGATTGCTGCCCTCATTTACTAAGCTTAGAACCACAGTCCCTGTGGCCCTTTTCCTCACGTTAGTCCTGCCAGTCAGCAAGTCCCATTGCCTCACTCTTCTGTGCCCGCCCCCCTCCCAAATTCATGTGTCGAAGCCTTAACCCCCAGACACCTCCACGTGTGCCTGTATCTGGAGACAGGGACTTCAAAGAGGTAATTCAGGTTGAAGAAGCCATCGAGTGGACCCTAATCCAATGTGACTCGTGTCCTTATAAGAAGAGGAAGACGTACCAGGATGCACTCCTGCATAGAGGAAAGACGGTTCGAGGGCACAGGGAGAAAGCTGCCATCTGCAAGCCAAGGAGAGAGGCCTCAAGAGAAATCAAACCTCCCAACACCTTGATCTTGGACTTCCAGCCTCCAAATTGTGAGACTATAAATTTCTGTTGCTTAAACTACTCAGTCTGTGGTATTTTATAATAGCAGCCCGAACAAATTAACAGAGAGCTCTTTAACCTTTTTTGAAAACATTTCCAGGGCAGACAATGTGAGGCTGCTCATGGCCTTGACTGCCCCAGGCTCTGCACAGTACTCCTGAGGGCTGCGGGCATCTACATCTCAGCTCGTCTGTTACCAGTTCTTAACACACTGGGAAGCCAGGGCTCAGAGAACCACTGCCACAGTTTGGGGCGGGAAAAGTGGGGGTGCTATAAAGGAAATCTTCTGGGGGGAAAAGTAGTCCAACAGACTACTGATTACGTAGACAACTGTGGAGAGGCTGCTGATGGTACTGAAGAATGGTAATATGAATAAGAAAAATTAAGCAAATAAAAACATGAGATTATTAACTTCAAAAAAATTAAGTTATATAACAGAGGAAATACACTCAACAACTGTTTGGTTTGGAAGTGAATAATATTTACGTAATAGCAATAATGGAATCTAAATAATTAAGTAATCCAAAATTTTAATGAATCTACACTGAAAGTGGAGGTGGAGAGTAGGGAAGAGTGGTAACTAAGTGCTAGGTCCTGCTACCTATCATGTATTAGGAAATCAATACCTAAAATAGATAAGTGAGTATATAGTTATTTAAGAATATCAATGAGATATGAAGATAAAAAGAGAAAAAATTGCTTCTGGGAAGGAAAATTGGAAGAAACGCAGAGACTAATGTTTTTCAGTACCACCTCCCCCTTTTCTGTACTATTTAACCTTTTTAAAACATGTGCATTTATTATTTAATAAAATTATACTGAAAGGAAATAAAAATTATGTTCCGTTATAAGTTCTATGTCATTCCTTCCTTTACACTATTAAAAGCTCACACTATCTATTTTTTTTGTTTGTTGTTTTTTTTGCTCAATCTTTTCAATAAATCTGATGAAGCTGTAAAAGAAGGAAACACCAAGGGAATCTGGGCTAATCAGGAGGCTTTTACCCTTGGATTAAAAGCCATCTGGAAAAGGAAAACTAGCAAGATAAACTCCTCACCGCAAAGGAAAGGTCGCCTAAGCCCAGGGGGACTTCTTTCGGCTCCGTACAGAGCTGTACAAGTCAAAGCCCCCCAAGACTGAGTAGACAGATCTTCTCCAAAGGCTGCTGTCTCGGGCCATCATGCGTTAGAAACCACTCCTGTCAATGAACATTATCCTAGTCGCACTAACGGTCTGAGAAATGCAATACCGCAAAGACTGACATTTTACCCAGAGTTCTGTATTCACAGGAAATTACTAACCAAGTGTGTTTCTCACTTTCAAAAGCAGTGCTTTGTCTGTGCTATCCATACACACACTCACATGTAATACATCGAAACCTGTGCAAAGTCAATCCACAAGAGTAGAGAATCTGTCCCTGTCCGCTTCCCCTACCTTCAGTGCATTCATACATTCAACCATCATCAACTACCTGTCCCAAATCTGCCGTGAGAGAGGGTCTGTCAGACATCACGCGAATACGAGGACATAGTCCTGGACCTCAGAAAGTTGCATGGAGTGAGAACACAGTGGATAGTCACTGAAGTGTGTGCAAGCCTTCAAGTCTTTGCACCATGCTCTGGTGGAACAAAGCACAAGGATTTGGGATATGCGAAGTGTGTGCACTGATTCAGAACAGAGATACTCTCTTATGGTGTGCACTTTGGGAAGCTTCCAGGGCCGACGTTTTATCAGAAGATAACAGGTCGAGTAAACTAGAGGCTGTCAACGCGGTCACAGTCATCCCAGAATGACTTAGGAGTGCACCCCAGAAACTCACATGACCAAGAGAGAAACAGAAACGGTTTCACTGCAGAGTTTCATTGTAGCTGGTAAGCAGCAGAAAGCACTAGCATCTCAAGACATGTTTACAAAAACTCAAAAGGTATTAAGAGTTAGCATCTTAAAAAACTGGGTAAAGCAGAGATGTCAAATTCACACTTATACACGGAACCAATTCTTATAAAATACTGACAGGGTACAATAATCCTGCATCTGTCAACTGAGCTAAAAATGCTTTTCATGAAATAGTCGCTCAGTCTGAAAAACTTTGATGGACTGACAACTAAGGCTGGATTGATTTGGCCAAACGAATTGTAATACTGGATACACTTGCTTGGCAAACAAATAGTTAAAATCAGCAGGACCACAATGTGCAGTTGTCTTCTAACCAACCAGTTACAAAGAAGACGCCACTCTAATAATTCACGAGCAAAGGTGAGATTCAAGGTTGCAGAGTGGAATGGACCTAACCCCCGATGTTCACGATCATTGCTGTCCTTTCTTTGCATTCAATAGGAATGTGCCAGGCACAACACTCCTCACTTAACAGCAGATAGGAGTAAGTTAAAGGGCAGGCAGTTTAGTGGGCCTGCCAGGGTTCAAAAACTGGTTCTACTACCAAACTGGGGACCTTGGGCAAGCTCCTAATCTCTCTATGCCTGTGTCCTCATCTGTAAAATGCAGATGATAACAGTCCCTCCTCCCAGGACTGGGTGAGAAAGTGAGTGCTGAGACACCGCCAGGCACACAGTAAGTGCTAGCTAACTTCTGTGACGGCTACCGCTGTTGTTCCTAAAACTAGCAAGGAGCAGGCAGAGCCAGAATTCAAACCCCGGGACAAACTTCCCCACTCTTAAACTGTATATATACACACACACACAGACTAAAAGAGAACCTACTGATAATGAGTTAATCAACAGTGACACAGTGCTCTGGTTTTTGAAGAGGGGACAGAACACTGCACTTGGAGTGGGGAGACCTGGGTGGGTTCTTACACCAGCCCGGCAGCCCTCTGGCTGGGTGCCCGTGACTGCCCACCGACCACACAGGGCCTGCACTTCCCCATCTGTTACACAAAGGGGCACACAATGCAGAGGCACCTTCTAGTGCCGGCATCCCCTGATGCTGTGACCCAACAGAACACAGAGTAGTTTAAGTATGTCCCTCTCATAAAAAATAGGTATTATTACTAGTTTTTTAAGCAGTTAGCTGTACTTCAGTAGCTATATCATCTAGAATATATTTATAGTTATGATTCTGGTCCAAGCAGTGGCAGAAAGAAATGAATAGCATAGAGAAGCAATTCTATAGTATATTTTAAAATGTTTTTAAAATATAAACAGGTTAATCTAAGAAGTAAAACAAGGATAATTTTGATAACAAGGTAATAATTTTTCACACATACTAAATTTTTAATAGGGGAAAGATACAAAACATCTCTTAACCCTGTGGTTAATAAATATTTTAGTATATTCAGTTTTACAACAGAGTGGAGAAATGAAACAATTCACCTTTTTGCCCATGACGACTGCTGAATTTGTCTCCAATCTCTGGACGCCTTGTCTGTCTCAGCAGCATTTTTATCAGAAAAGCATCTTCAGCATTTGAAGATATCATCACTTTTTCAATATATGAGTCTGTTGCCCCTTTGTAGCTAGTGCGAAGAGAAAAGCAACAAAACAGGGTTTTCAAACCGCCGTTTGTGAGCCTACCACCTCCAGGCCGTGTTTTATTTAATATCTACCGCAGGGAATTTTGACATTCCCATTTGGGGCTCTGAAAAATGACTTTCATTTTCAACATTAAATTCAAATTTTACAATTTCCCTTTCTAGTCCTAGTTTAAAACAACTAACGTTTAATCTTCACCACACATATTGTTCACGTGCTGCTATTCCCTTATTGTAGACAAGGAAAACTGATGCTTAGAGAGGTTAAGAACTTGCCCAGGACGTGTGAAGTGGACCTGATTTGAGGTGACGCCTGTCAGACTCACCTCTAAGTTCTTAGTCACTTTTTTTTTAAACACAAATTTTTTATTTTATTTTTTAATTTTTTAAAATATTTTATTTATTTATTTGTAGACAGAGGGGAAGGGAAAGAGAAAGAGTGGGAGAGAAACATCAATGTGTGGTCGCCTCTCATGTGTCCCCCACTGGGGACCTGGCCCGCAACCCAGGCATGTGCCCTGACTGGGAATCAAACTGGCGATCCTTTGCTTCACAGGCCCGGGCTCAATCCACTGAGCTACACCAGCCAGGGCTCTTAGTCAGGGCACTTAGTCAGGGCACTTTTATTGACTGAATTTTCCCATTATGAAAATTTTCACACACTCTGTCTCTTCTACCTGTGTTTCGTACAACAAACATTATTAAGAGTCCACTCTATGTCAGATCTTCGTAGGCTCTGGACATACAAAGATGAAGTAGACATGGCTCCTGCCCAAAGGAACTCACAGTACAATAAACAGAGTGAGCAGGGAAGTACAGTAAAGACAGTGCTACAGAGAACAGGAAAGACCCAAGAGGGACAACAGTGAACACTGGCAGCAGATGGGGATGACAGTGGGGTGGGCAGGGCAGGCTGTCAAGGACTGCTTCACAGAGAGGTGGCCCAGGGGCTGAGACCTCGCCAGCGGCGGGGCATTCAGGCAGAGGGAACAGGCGGAGCCCATGCTAAAGGCCTGAAGGAGGATGGTATGATTATGGTTTGGAGAGTAAGAGACAATTTGCTAGAAACAAGGGGCCCAGTATGCAAAGGGCTATGGAGGTATGCCAAGAATCATAGATAGTCTTGTATGTATTATTATCGCTTTTAATCCTCACCCAAAGATATGTTTACTGATTTTAGAGAAAAAGTGATGGAGGGAAGGATGGAGTGGGGAGGAGAAAAAGGGAGAGGGAGGGGTGTGTGTGTGTATGGAGGGGCGGGGAGAGAGAGAGAGAACATCAGTTTGTTGTTCCACTTATCGATGCATTCATTGGTTGGGTGTTACATGTGCCCTGACCAGGAATCAAACCTGCAACCTTTCGGTGCACAGGATAATGCTCCAACCAACTGACCCACCCGGCCAGGGCTTGTTATGTATTATTTTGTTTGGCCTTTATCCAGCAGGTAACACTGTCATTGAGAGTTTTACTCAATCTACTCAAATTTTACTCTATTTACTCAAGAGTCACATGACCAGAGGAGCACATTAGAGAAAAACCATCCTGGCAGCACCACGGAGAGCGTGTAAGACACGTGGAGAGGTGCAAGACGGGAGGCAGACGTGCACTGATGCATAACTAAGAGTCTGGTGGGAGAGGAAGGCCAGAACTCAGACAGCAAGTGGTGTCACTGAGAAGACAAGAGGACAGCTAAGGAGACAGAACTTACAGATCCAGTTGAACCTACAGGCTTTGGCTTTGTGTAAGGCTTTGGCAGGTAAAGGAAAAGGGTCAGGTTTGTGTTGCAGGTGACTGGTGGGATGATGGTGCCATTCACCAAGAGAGGGACCCAGGAGGAGCCTGTTTAGGGTAGGGAGGAGGATTTTGTTCGGATTTGGGACAACTGTAACGCTGTTCAAGTATGACCTGAAACCATGCAGATGTCTGTCTGGAAGTCATCAGCAAAAGGAGAGTGACTGGAGAACTGAGAGTAAGTGTTCTTCCTAAGTATTTTTTTTATCCTCACCTGAGGACATGCTTATTGATTTAGAGAGAGGGGAAGGGAGGGAGAGAGAGGGAGAGGAACATCGGTGTGACTGGTTGTCTCTCATACATGCCCTGACTGGGGCCCAAACTGGCAACCTAGGCATGTGCTCTGACTGGGAATTGAACCCTCGACCTTTCGGTTTACAAGACGATGCTCCAACCAACGGAACCGCACTGCCCAGGGCTGACTCTTTCCATGCACTTCCAAAGCACACCCAATACATACGTGATCGGCACATCTTTGTACTGCGGTTGCTGTGGCACGCTGCTTCCTTCCAGGGGAATCTGAGTTACTGTGGGCATGGATTTATTTACAAGCACTTGTTTGTTTTCTACTTTCTCACCTAAGAAAGTAAGAAGGGTTAGACAAGTTGTTATCATCCATGTGATATGCAAAGATTACTGGGGTAAAAACTGCGAGATTAGACTTAGTCTATGAAGCCTAGACATGGGGGGAAAATGAGTCCATATAGTGGGAACTAGAGTGTAGAAGGGCTCGTTTGTAGTTCTGCAGGCCCAGATGAAAAACGTCATAGATGCAGACTGCAGTGTGCATAAAACTAAGAAACTGATTTAGGGGACCACGTTAACAGGAGAAATGTCATGTCAGTAGGTAGCAATTTTATATATCTCTCAGGGTGTTAGAACACATTTGGACCATTTACTTTTATTAATAGTTATTTCAACCAGTAAATAATAAGTCACTGCCAAGTTGGGCAAAAGAAATCAAAAGATTTCTTTGATTTTCCTGCTGTTCTCACCTTTGCTTTGCACCTTTTCTGGGGAAGCTCAAGGACCAACTACTACAGTTCTGTCACAGCGCTTGTTTCCCAGCCTCATGGCCTGGGTGAAGAGTGAGAGAAAATCTCCCAGAAACGAAGGCAGCCAGGAGCGGAAGCCACGCACCCCGTGGCTCAGGGCACCACAGCGGACGCAGTACTCACCACCCGTGCACCACTGTGACAAGGTCATGCAGACTTCCCACTGAGAGTCTCCCCCGCCCAGTCCCCCTCTTCACCTCACCACAGCTCCTGGCGCCTGGTCTGCCGTGAGAGCTCTCAGTTGGCTCTATGTTGGCTCCCCTGCTACTCCTCTCTATGTGGTAGTCAGACCATCATTTCAAATCACATAACTGATCCTATCATTGCTTTTAGGGTCATATGAAAATACTAACATGGCTACAGCCCCCTGCCTGCCCCCCCCACTTCTCTCATTCTAGACTCATGTTCACCATACTCCCCAGCACTCTGTTCTTTGTAGCCACACTGGCCTTCTTTCAGATGCTTTAACTGTCCATCTGCAGGACACTTGCACAAGCCCTTCCCACTGCTTGGAGGGCACTCCTCCCTCTCTTCACTGGTCGACTCCACTCATCCTTCGCATTTCAGCTCACTCCCTGGGAAGGCTACCCCAATCTTCTTGACAAGGGTAAACACTCTTGCTACAGAATGGCTTCCCAGCTCCCTACACACTTCCTTAACCTGGCTGTATTTGACACACTTGTGTGCGCTCCGCTGCTCAATGCGTTTCCCGCACTAGCCGCAATACTCATAAGGGCAGGGGCTGTGGGTTGCACCAGCATAATTCATTATGCGCTTGCAATTACGATGGAGTCACACTTCTTAGAGGCATTAGATCGATTCCAAAGTCAGTCTGTAAGCGGAGCGTACAAATGATGAAATACCAGTGTAGATGCTGGAACATGACCTTCTTATTTTAACTATTTCCTTAAAGTGGATTTTTCTATGATTCAAAATTATAACGAGGAAAGTATAACTGGAATAGATTATTGCTAAGTAAAAACATATGCATAAAAAGACTAGAATGAAATTCACCCAACAGTGACCATACTGGCTAAGTAGGATAGGGGTTTTACAGGTTGTTATTTTTTTCTATCCCATTTACCAAACATTCAGATATATTATTTGAATAACTTTCATAATTTCAAAAGGCATACATTAAATTTTTTAGAGACTTTTACCTGGAGAACAAATACCATCTGCATCTAAAATTTCATGTCGCCAGATGGGTTTCCTTGTGGCAGCATCCAACATCGGCCCCATCACTTTATCAAAAGTCTGATTAGTATATCGTTTCAATGTACATTTAGCATTTTTATATACAAGGCAACGCCCAAAACCTAAAGTGAAACCAAAATGGGTATTAGAACCACCAGAAATACTTTATCAAAAGTCTGATTAGTATATCGTTTCGATGTACTTTTAGCATTTTTATATACAAGGCAACGCCCAAAACCTAAAGTGAAACCAAAATGGGTATCAGAACCACCAGAAATACAAAACTATGAGAAAACACAGGTTTCTGTTATTCAACAACCCCCCTCATTCTCCTTCCCTTCTCCCCCTACACCAATCTACATTTGGATCATCTGGGATGGGCCAAACCAATTAACAACATAGGCATCAGGACTTCCCCCTTCCCTATTATCCACGTAAACACTGGAATCTCCACCACCATTTCCAGCATGGACTATGCAGACGTTATCATGTTGGAGGGAGGAAAGAGAAACCTAAGTGTCACTGTGGTTCTTTTAGAGCACAGGGCCAGAGGGTGGGAGAAACAGAAAGGGCCTTAGTGATCACTTGGCATAACCCCTCTACCTTACAGGCTCTGGTGCCAAGAAATTAAACGGTCAAGGTCTCCCAGGAAGTTGGTCGCAAAGTTCAGACAGACCAACTCCACCGATCAGCCAGCATTCCTCCTACGTGTCATTTTGTTGCATAACTTTTGCTAACCTTCTCTGGAAAGTTTTCCTTTTTCTGATATTAGCGATCAGAAGTCCCAAAGAAGTAAACAAAAAATAATTTTTTTCCAAAGAGCACAGAAAATGAAAAGAAACAATCAAATGATTTTAATGACAGAAATGGTTCATCTCTGTTCTGAAGACCAGTTTACTTTGATTATACTTTTAGATCACATTTACCTAGTGGATGAGGGAAAAGGCCTGAGATTAACTAATAATCTACACATTAATAAAAATAAGCAAAAGGAACAAAAGCACACCTGTAGATGAAGCAAAAGACTCAACCACTGACTCCCACAAAAAGGTTCATAAGCTATCAAGTTCCCCAAAAGAGCTGTCATTCTTTCAACACTAAATATTGTTTCCCAAGACCCTGTGGCTGCATTTCTTTTATCTGCCCCAGTTTGACCAAGCCGTTTTTCTGTTCTTTTCTTTTTTTAATTTTTATTGAATTCATTGTTTTTTTCCCCAAGCAGCTATTTTAAACTCAATTCGCTATCTCCCCAGGATATACTAAGCCATGTCAAGAGTTCAGTTGAGCAGGAAAATGTTTCAGGATCAAATGCTGGCTATTACTGATGAAATAAATGCATGGCTGTAAAAGGCTTCATTTACGATTCTTCAGCAAAAGCAGAGCACTTTCAAGAAACCTAAGAATATGAATTTAGAAAATCTATCAGGGAAAAGCAGATTTCTAGATTAAATTCCAGTGCTCCCGGGTATTTTTTTTTTAAATACGAAGGTGACTGTTCAATAAAACAGTACATTTCTACAAGTGGACGATGGATGAAGACATTTGCACGTCCTCGAAAAAGGCCTTAGTCATTGCGGCCCCCGGGAAATTGTGTACGGCCATAATGAACTCGGCTGCAAGAGCCAGCTGCTGTGGAAACATTATATGACCTTCAAATTTTGTACAGTGGCCATTAACTACAAAATGCTGGATGGAGTGCAGTGTGAATCTGAACTGCATGGAATCAAGAAGTGTTTTCTTCTAAGGGTAAATGGACATCGTATTTACAGGTGGTAGCTTAACAGCTAGTGACCAGTAAACTCAGGTTATTAAACTGTGTTGAAAAGTTTCTGACAGATATCACAAAGTCTTCAGATTTGCACATAAACGTTACCAGTTAATCAGAAAGGAAAACATCCAGTTTTAAAGCATGGCTGTTGTCATTTGGAGGAAAAAAAGAGGCATAAATTAAGTGCAGCCAACATTAATGCCAAAGACACATGTCTAGGAGTACTATCACGGCTGCCTAGCAACTACAAAGAGTGAGGGGAAGGCAGAGTGGGTACGGCCGAGAGGAAAAAGAGAAACCGAGACCATGAAGGCAGAAGTCAGACCTCAGGTGGTGGCTAACAAACCATCATGTGGTGACCTGCAAAAGTGAACTATCAAGAAACAGAGAAATAAAAATATAACAGCTATAAGCCACGGTTGATGCATACTTATTTTTAAACTTTTATCATTTTGCTAACAAAAAGGTCTAATAGGGTTGAGGTATATAATAAATAAAAAGCCTTTTACATACAAATATTGTTACTACCCTACCAAATGGGCTTATTGTTGGAACCATATTTCATTTATTATAATTCCTGCTGGAAAACAAAATTCTTACATGTCTTCCATTGAGGAACTGCCTCAATTTGCCAATAAAGTAAAATAACAACAACAAAAAAAGCCTGTTTATTAATACATTTAACAAATTACTTCTATATAACATTCATTTTTTAAAAAGTCAACACCATAACATAACTGCCTCCTGGTTGTACATAACACAATACTAGTCACTTGAAATTGACATTAACGTTTTGACACCAGGTAACTTCTACCTTGATCATCCCTACATCAACCCTGTACCAAGCACTTTCGGTGTTAGAGCTTTCCAAATTCACTCACCTCTGTCCAATGAGGCCTTGTTTAAAACAAGGGCGTCTTCAATGTCATAGCCACTGTAACTCATCACAGCCACTGTCGCATTCTGTCCAGCCGGCAGTTTCTCAAATTCTATCAACTCGATGGTCTTTGTTTTGACCATAGGCTTTTGTGGGTATGCTAGTAGATACATGAGAGTATCAATTCTGTTCCGCTGGTTGTATCCAATGGTACCTTCATTGACATTGGAAAAGAAACCAAATGCAATATTCTATTATGTCAAATAATTAAGTAGCAATGAGTACAGTGATAAACACATTAATTTCGCTAATTGAAATGAAGAAAATCTTTGGATCAAACATTTCCAAAGCAATACCCTCATAGTAGCTAACAACTTTTTAAAATAATTTTTCTCAATAATATTAAAAATTCCACAAAGAAGAAAAACCACACTCAAGATATACTAATCTAAATAATTTCAACCTTTTGGAGTTATACAATTAATCCCATTTGAGGAATTTTAGTCTCTGCTGGTTAATTTCGAAATCAGTCAGCAATTCTGTATTTGGTCCTGCTATATTCCAGGACATGTCCGGTTGCTGGGGGAAGGTAACCAGAGCAACACCCAGAGCTGGGAGGCAAGGAGTTTATACAGTGGGGCAAACAGATAGAGTTAATAAAAAGAAACCAACAATTACAAAAGTTCTAAATGAAAAAGAAAGCTGGAGAAAAAGAATAAAGAGGAACCTGAAAGCAGAGAAGAACAGATTTCTCCATTTGCTTAACTATTCATTTATTAAGCAGCTCAGAAACACCTATTCTGTGCCCAACAGTGGAGATAAAAAGGACCATGCCTTTCCCGGAAGGAATCCAAGTCCTGTCCAATCAAAGACGGGCTCTTCCCTCCTTAGCAACCAGCCTTTGCACCTAACTGGACCCTGGAAGAGTTTTACTGTCAACTAGAAAGGAAATCAGAATGTTAGCCACCTCCCTTCCCCCCACTCCCTCTGACCTCCATCTCCCTTTTCCCTACAGGAGTTGTTAGGGTTCACAAACCTGTCTGAAAAAGAAGCTTTCACTCTCCTGGGGTTGGTCTTACTGAGAGACCTTAAAACTGAGAAACTCCCGTTTGCCCTACTGCTGCGCTTGAGTGTGGGCTACCGAGCCTCTTTAACTCCTCCCAGGTATTTCCTCTGTTCCCTTTGTGTGGCTAACAAGGTAGCTGGAAGTCTCTCTCTTGCATGTGCTTCCACAGAGATACATCCATGACACCCACACACCCCAAGATGCCTATGTGTCATTTAATGGAGTTAAGCTATAAGGTGAACCAAGACCCAAAACTCAGTATTTCTTTTACCTTTTTCTCTGTACTCATGTCATTAAATCAATGGCAATTTCAACTCAAGAATGAAAATAACCTATTTAGGCATGATAAAAGAAATTCTGAAATCTATAGAATACTAAAGAAATGAGCACCCAGTACAATGCTGGGCTCACTATAGATGCTCAATAAATATCAAGTAAATGACACTGAAGAACGGTATTATATTCTTTATGATAGTGTATTTTTGTCCTTAAATCTCTAGAAAATGCATCAAGATTCAGCTGAAAAACAACAGCTAAACTGAACTTATGAACTTTTTATCCAGTTTACACTATAAATTGCCAATTAATTTATGTTATTTTAGTGCCAACTAATAAACTGGACAGGATACCTGGTAATAGATCACTTACTGTTTTAGAAATAAAATCACTGCTGCTTGGGTTGTGGTAAAGCTCACTGGTAGTAAGTTTGTCCTTTTACATGAAATCATTTGAAATTTATGTTGAGATTTCAGCTCCAATGGTATACTTTACCCAGCTTGAGGCAAGGGTTCAGGCACTGCCCCACCAGGCTGCCAAACAGGTCCTCTGAAACCCGAGACAAGCATTATGACGCAGCAGGGGAGCATAAATGGCTGCACCTCTAAACAATGGTGAAAGAGACTGGCTCCTGCTGTAAATTGTGCTACGAGGCCCAGAACATAATTCTTGGGCATTACAGCTGACCACTGAATGGATGAACAACAAAACGGTTTAGCAAATGCTTGGCGCTTGTGATCTCATCAGAAATTTTTCTTTAAAGACTTTGAAAAGAACTTGAGGGAATATACATGTACAACTATTTTTAGCAGCACTGCCAATGGTGTGTAGATGAAAACATGATTTATGAACTATGACTTCCATATTGTAAAACTTCAAAATGCCACTATACCTCATAATTGTTATAAAAATTATGATCGACTGACTAGCTATTTTGCCCAAAACAAGCTTTTTTGAGAAAACATCATACAGAAATTAAATTGTAAGACTAGTCTGGGTGAAGCACATGTTCAAATTAGAATGCTTCTATTAATATTTTCAGCTTCCTTAAAAAGGGCATTATATGAATATAATAACTAACAATAAGAAAATCTATAAGCTGAATTCTCCTTCTACAACCCCATTTTGCCCTAACTATAGAACCAATGATTTCAATTTCTTACTACCAGGGTATCATTTTTCTTGCAAAGTCATATCTTCTTCATCATACTTTCTTACAAAATTACAAGTTGGCATGGAAAAGTATTTAAATGTAGATTAAAATAGTGAATAAGTTTAAGGATGAAAAAAATTAGTAAGAACACATATAACAGAAAATGCATACTAAAAAAAATGAAGCTTCATGCATTGAACTATTTTTGTCTTCCTTTGCCCAGTTTCTCTTTATTTAATCAACACTATTGCATACAATAAATTTCATGTTTAAAGTTCTGACAGATACACACATCTGTGAAACCATCACTACAGTCAAGATCTACAGCGTTTCCAACTCACCCGAAAGAGCCCTGCCTGTCCCTGGTCCCAGACAACCACTGATCTGTTCTTTTATCATTACAGACTCGGTTGCATTTTCTAGAATTTTATAAAGTGGAAATAGACAGTATGTATACTCTCCTGCTGCTTCCTTCACTTAGCATAATGACTCCGAGACACACCCACGTGGTTGTGTATATCACAGCTCATCCTTTCACTGCGGAGCAGTGCTCCACCGTACACATACGCTCACCTCCTGAGGAATTCGGGTTGCCTCCACTCCTGGGCCACTGGGCACAAAGCTTCTCTGAACGCTCATGCACACAACTTCGTGTGCTCCTTTCTCCTAGTCAAGGCACACGAGTGGAACTTCTGGGTGGTTCCACCAGGGGAGGGTTAACTTGAAGGAACTGCTCAAGAATTTTCCAAATTGATTATAGGATTTCACATTCTCAGCAGTAGTGTGCGAGCACGTTGGCTGCTCCCCATCCTAACCAACACGGAACATGAGTCCTTTTCACGCGAGTCATTCCACTGAGTGTGTAGTGGCATCTCAGTTTCAAATTACATTTACCTGATGACTAATAATAGTAAGTGTATTTTTATGAGCTTACTGATCATACTTATTCTTTGTGAAGTGTCTCATTCTCGTTCTTCCCATCTTTCAATTCATTTGTCTTGTTAGTAAAGAGTTCTTTCTGTATACTGGGTACAAATCCTTTATCAAATAGATGTACTGCAAAGACTTGCTCCCATTATGTGGATTAAGGTCTCTTTCATATTTTTTCTGCCTTTTAAAAAAATTACATTTTATTGACTATACTATTATAGTTGTCCCAGTTTTAACCACTGTTCATGCCCATGGGTCGTGTGTATGAGTTCTCCGGTTACTCCATTTCTTATACTTTACAGTCCCTAGGCTATTCTGTAACTACCAGTTTCACATTGTTAAGTATCTTTCTTTCAAAGAGCAAAAGTTTAATTTTGAGAAAGTCTAATTATTTACTTTTTCATTTTTATAGGTTGTGGTTTTGTACTCTACCTAACAAATCTTAGGTTATTCAAGGTCATGAAGATTTTTGCCCATTTCCTTCCATGAGTTTTATGGTTTTAGCTCTTACATTTAGGGATATTCATTTTGTGTTAATTTTTTTGTACGGTATGAGGTAGGAGAAGATGTCCATTTTTTTCTATTATAGATATACATAGACACATTTTATTTTGTTGAAAAGATTTTCCTTTCCCCAGAACTGCCCTGAAACATTCATTGAGAAACAACCACCCATAAATGTGTGGGCCCATTTCTGATTCTCGATTCTGCTCCATTACCCGCATGTCTACCTCGCACCTCAGTCCCGTCCTGCCTTCATTACTGTGGCTTCAGGTAGGTATTCAAATCTGTTTGTATAAGCCTTCCCACTTAGTTTTTTGTTTCAAAGATTCTTTTAAAAAATCTGCACCTGATTTCTTAACAATTTTAATGTGCTCAAAGATTCATTCACTCATTGTGGAAATGCTTATTAAATACTGACTACACTCTACTTAGGCTGGTGCTATGCTAGACACAAGGGATAGAGTAACAGACAACACAGACATAATCCCTGGCCTCGAGGAGCTTATAATCTATAGTCTAATAGGAAAGGCACCTGGATCATGATCTGTAGTTCATTTCAACTGAGAAGAATTTTAGAAGTTTTATAGATGGAATTGGATAGAAGACATAACCTTTTTCATAAGTTACTCAACCAAACTGGGATTGAGTTCCCTTACCAGAAACAAAAGAAATATGCATTATATCTGACAATATGTATCTGAAATAACGATGTAACAGCATTGTTATCATGAATGAAAGAAGAAATGCACGTAAATCATTTGTGTATTCAGTAAGTGGCAACATTCATCATGACTAATATGAACAATGCTAGTAGTAATGAAAACATATATGCCATCACCCTGCAGTATCGCCCATTCTACCTGCAAATCTGACCCATGTACTGAACTTAATTTAACCTCCAGAATACTTACTATTAACATGCTAGTCACAAAAAGCATCACATAAGCGTATACCTAAAATAGTTAACAATGATTTTAAATTTTTTTGAACCAACAGCAGAATTCTAAAAGAAGAATTACCAGGGACCATTTGACCAAGACATTTTTTTTATTTTGTACTTTAAATGGATAAAGAATTCTTTAAAATAAAAATTCACACAGGAAGTGGGGGAGGAGATGTAGAATAAAATGAAATGTTATGAGGATCTTTGTATAGATTATGTTTTTAATATCTCTAGTACATCCCATCCTACTCTTAAGTGGGAAATACCAAAGAGGAAACTATCTGCTTAGGAATGGAATCTATTGAAAACGAAAACAAAAACAGAAGATGCATTAGTTCCTGAGTTAAAAAAAAAAAGTGCTAGCAATTTGGAGTCGAAGGGGAAGAACTGGGGAGAAGCAGCCAAGACTAGGGGAGGTATGTGATGCATATTTATTAACAGAGCTGATGATGGCTGAAAGATTGTTTTAAAGAGGAGAAATTGTTCCACTACAGGGTTGCCAACTCGTAAAACGAGCAGATATGAGGGCGTGACTCATGCGAACTTGGCGTCTGGTGCTGGGGAGAGAATGTGCAATGCAGCTCCGTCCGACACACAGCCTTTACTTGTGGCACTGAGTGACCTGGAAACCTTGCCACTTCCACATGCATCTTCCTGGGTCTTGCTCTGAACCCCGTCACAACAAACACCGTATCCGCAGAAGGGAGGTGTCGCTCAAGAGCGTAGTAAGATGCCATGTGGAAACTTGAACTCTATTAATATGTCACAGAGCCTTAGATTTAAGAAACGCCTTCTGCTGGTGTTTTGTGTTGGATTCAAGTCAGCTCTCTCTAATGTATAAGGTGAGTCTTTCGGTCTCCAGTTTGTGCTAGTCTTGGTCTCCTTTGTAGTGACAGAAAAGGACTTTCACTTATTTTTTTAGTCTGTTGAATGGGAGAAGTTTGTAGTGGAAGGTGGACAGCAAATTTTCCGTGTTGACTAGAATATTTGGTGAATGAATTCTGGGCCACTGTGCTCCGCCCTCCACGTGGACTAATGGATGAACAGCACACAGTCTTTAGTGCCTATTTAAAGTGGGATAGTGTGACTTGAATTACCAGCTGTTAAGACTGGACACAACTACAATGACTCAGAGAAGTCCAACCCAAAGTGTGAGGTCTGCGTTACAGACCCGGGTCTCTGCTATGGGTTTCCCCTCTGTCGGCCTTTCCCTTTTGTGACTTTTCATGCAGACCTTGTTCAAGACTTCTGCAGCTATTTCAGTGTCCAAAGAGAAATGTGGCCATGTCATGTGCCAACTTTAAATGTACTTTTATCTCTCTGCTTTTCTTTCCAGTCAGGTGTTTTATAATAACAAACAGTAACAAAGGCTTTTTTTTTTTATTACTTAAGATATTCAGCGGCTTTTGTCTCCTCAGCGTCAGCAGTAACGTCAGAGGATTGTATCCAAGGAGCTAAATGTGCAGGACCCAGGGTCAGAGCAGCTGAATACACCAACCTCAGAAAACACAGACAATGAATTGCAAATGACACTCAAAACAAAACGAGAAAAAAAACCTTCACACAGAAAACTACAAAAGAACTCTACAGACACTGAATTGGCTTTCTGTACACACTGATCCTGCTTAACTGTGTGTGGTAACTAACCGAACGTTTCAGATACTCAGGGCCACAAAATAAAGGCTTTGGCGGGGGAGGGTAGGCAGGGAGAGGAGTAACGAAAATAAAAATATTATTTCTTTCCTTCCAGTCTCTGATTTAAAAAAAAAAGGAAAATGATTCACTAAGTGGAGACAGATAAAGCCCTTTCTATTCCAATCTTCAAACAAACACACTAAAGAGTGGCATTAGCGATGAAGTGATTAGTCTTCCGTTAATTCTGCTGAAGGTTCTACACAAAAGGTGTATTGTTTCAGCCGGGATTCACATCATGAAACAAAATGGTTTGGTAAACCCAATAGAAGTGATAGCCCTTTCATGACACACAGGGTTCAGTACTGTATATTTCAACTTGTTAGCAAGTCAGAAGCACAAGCGGGAAATGAGCCTCTACTGCAGCTGAGGATGAATGGGAAAAGCTAAATTGATGAGCCGCTGTTTAGATTTTCCCACTGGGAATTATTCCGAACTGTCCAGGCATTACATCATTCAGGTAAATGGTAGCAGGACAACATGCTTCTTATTTCTTCATGGCCAGGGAAAGGGCAATATAAAAGCTTGAAAAGCATACAGACTCTTTATCCATAACGAGAAACAGAATTCCTTAATCGTCAAGTTATAGTCAATTGCAGCTGATTCTTGGTAACTGAGAGCTAACTGCATTCATTCTGCTTGTTACTCAAAGTCAATGTAAACCCCTTTTAACAGTTTTTTGTTTGTTTGTTTTTCTACAAAGCTCCTCGTATCATACTTTAAATCAGAGATAAGTCATACTGATGTCATAGACATACATAAAAATAAAACTTATTATACTTATTAGATTGTAAATGATTTAAAAAAACATTTCAAAAGAAGTTTATAAGCAAACCCTTTTTGCTTGGTATTCTCTCTGAATCAACTTCCAGATAAAACCCAAACTTGTTAATACATGTGCACTTCTATGGCACTTCCCTACTAAACAGCCACATCCAAGTATCGAGACTT
>PVKM010013748.1:0-29871 GCA_004027735.1 Carollia perspicillata | reverse complement strand
TGGAAACCACCTGCAGCATCATGCCTCCAGCCCCAGGTTATGATTAAGCTCTTCCTAAGGGCATCTAACCTCATAGCAAGGTGCCAATCATCCAACAGGAAACTAACTGTGGTATCTGTCCCAACCAGACTATGATGAAAAGGACTGGGTCCCAGTCATAATTTTATATACATAGTATGCAATTAATTGTTACAAAGAATGATTAAAGTCAATATTTCACTGAAATAAGAAACAAATCTTATCAAACGGGCTGGTATCTGAGTGTCTTTTCTGAAAATCCAAACCAGAATGCTAACTAACAACTGATGGTGAATAAAGGCTAAAAGTGTCACCCTTCGGGGCATTTGCACCTTTACAGGGTAATCTATCAGCCCAGACCTGAAGTGATTCTCCAGTCACTGGGATGAGCAGGAGGGGATGGGAACCCACTACCTGGTGCTCCTCCCTTGCACTCCTGAACCCTGAGCTCTAGCTCCTATGGGATATCTCAGCATGTTTTGACTAACTGGCTCCCCACATGAAGCTCGAACCTGGCCCCTAATGGATGGAAGTAAATGTATAAAATTTTGATATCCTGATTCAACAAAGGTCCGGCACCAAGTAGAAAGTTGAACGGACAGGGATGTCTTGACCAAGCAATTGAGATCAAAATTTAATTGACTTGCTACAGAAAATCTGGTGAAATTTTTACCTTGTTTAAACATTTTTAAAAACTAAAAATATTTTGTTAATCTCTGGCATAAGTGATTGTTTTAAAGATGCTAGAAAGTGAACGTGTTTTCCTTGGCTTGAGCAAGTTTCTTCTGGCACACAGAAAAATCCTAAGAAGATTGGACTTCAAAGAGTTGCACTATTTTGGAGGCAGTCTTGATTCCTTACATATTAATTAAATTTCTGATAAAGAAGCTTATTTTGAATGGAGTATATTATCCACATAAATGTGAAACACCAACTAAGATAGAAGGGCAACATTATTAAAAGCTTATTTGGTTAATTCCCAAGAGGCTGTTGTACTAAAGCTGAATGACTTACATAAATACCGTTGGCATTTGTTGGATCTTGTTCCTAAACACAATGTTCATATTTCATCTATAATAAGAAAAGCATCTCAAAGATTTGCTAGGCACTGGTCTTGCAAGCGTCCAGTTTGGTGTCTTGAGTGAAGTGAGATGGGCAGTCAGCGTAATCCCTAATGGAAAGTCGTGAGCAGGCTGCTTGGGCTGCCCGGAGGAGGCGGCCACCAGCTCCATCAGAGGCATGGAGAACTTGCCACTTGCCCCCAAACACAGTGTCTCTGGGTCAAAGCTGAAATTTATATGGAGTACCCAAGATGAACCGCAAATGCCGTCATGCCTTCGGCTTCCCGGAAGACATTACGGTACGGGGTTTTCATCACAAATGCAGCTTTACTAAAATGTAACTGCTGCTTTAATGCTTCCTAGTCACAGAGTCAGGAAAATGTCCTATATCGGAGCTAAATATGATGGTCTGCTGGAGTTTGTATTGCTGAAATAAACTCAGATTCCTATAGTTAACATAAGGCCAACACGTGCCTCCCAAACGTAGCTTATCATCAGCCTTGATGGTTGTTTTTCCTCCAGCTGTCACCACGTAGATTTCCACAGAATTGAGTGTTATCTCATATCCCATTCACACCATTTGCAGCGCCTCTCCTTGCCCTCTCTGTCTAATCGAAGTAAAAAATCGTGCCTACATGAATCCAGGTTCAAAAACGTATGATTTTTTTGTGGCCCCAAGGTTGAGAAAACTGTGTGACCCTTGCATTTATTTCATGGACTAAGACTAATTTTCACTCAAACTGTATTGCTTGAACTGACCTGTTAATCATTATAACACATGCATACCTCCATGCCACACAGTTTCTGAACGGGCCTGGACTTGGAAGGGCTGGATGAAGAGTTTTTTAAAGAAAGATCTTTAGAAACAGATAGCCTCAGGACATGTTATAATACAGAGTTCTCGTAACACAGTATGTTCCCATTTACTGTGCAATGACCTGTCAAACAGTGTGTGATAGAGATCAGAGTTGAAGGGCAGGAGGGGCTGGGTCAGGAATTCCTCTGTGTCCCCGGTGAAACCTCGGGGGGCCATTACATCCCAGCTTTACCTTCTGCTGGGGGGCAGGGCTGAGCTGCCACCCAGGTACTCTTTCTGGTTTCAGCTTCTCCCTCTGCACACCCATACAGAGAATTCTCAGTGACTGCTCGGCCCAGGGGCATGTCCTGGGCCCCTTGGGACAGAGGAGCGTGACTTTCTCTAAAAAAAAAAGTGAGGAAATCAGAGCAGCCTCCTCACTTCTGTGCATGGGAATGGGTACTCTTAGGTAAAGAGGAGAAATATGCATTTACAGTTTCATGTGCAATACAAAATGGAGAATACTGGTGACCTATACTAATATACTTAAATGTTCTAAAGATACAATTTTTATTATCCTATACTGTAGTTTAGAATATATAGGCCAATATATATAAAATATATATATTTCTCTGTTCATTTTCTTTTCTCTTAAAAAGTATAATTGCCTGTTGACAGTCTACTGACTTCACCCAGATCTGAGGCTGGGAAGCGGTGAATTCTGACACACGCTCACGTCTGCACACAGTAGTCGGGCTTGGGGGATTAGCTCCTTTCCTCTGGCTTATCCCTCTTTCTGCTCCCAAGCCCGCCTTTCCTCTCCCCATCCCCCATCTTCACGTCCATCCCAGTCTGCTTCTTGGTCTTCTATCAGCTTTCCCTCGGGGGAACAGTACTCGCAGAGTTGATGTGCTGTCAGAAACATTAACTCTATCTAGTGATTTACAGTTTGAAAAGCCCTGTGACACCCACTCTCCCATTCAACTCTTACAGACCCCCCTCCATACCCCTATGAAGAAAGAAGCAAGTATCAGTCCTTGTTCATGGTAACTTTTCTGCAACTCAGAGCTTGAGTACTTTTTTAAAAGATTTTATTTATTTATTTTTAGAGAAAGGGGAAGGAAGGGAGAAAGAGAGGGAGAGAAACATCAATGTGTAATTGCCTCTCATCCACCCCCGTCCAGGGATGTGGCCTGCAACCCAGGCACATGACCTGACTGGGAATTGATCCAGCGACCCTTTGGTTCACAGGCCTGCTCTCAAACCACTGAGCCATACCAGCCAGGGCTTTAGAGTCTGAGTATTTTAACCAAGCCTCTGGAATTAGTTTGTAGAAGGGCTGGCGATAACAGGTGGGAACGGGTGACAGGCAGAGAGGAGGAACACAGATGGCATAAGCACAGAAAATAATACTCTTTAGCTATAAATTCCCACATTAGGTAATTTCATCCCCAAATTTCTTTACCCATTTAACAGCCTCTTCATTAAAATGACTTGTAAGGCATTACAAGGACTTCACTTTCCTGCACAGATTACTTATGCTAAAAATAGAAAATTAACCAGAGCTCTAGTAGAAGAAACAAAGAGTTCATGGGAAAAGTAATCTAAAATAGTTTTCAAAGATGTGAGAATACAGAAAAGAAATAAAGATAGAATACAAACTATACTTTCGATTTGCAAAAGAGAAAGAGAATACTTTTGTCCAACAGAATTGGAGAACTTCAAATTCCTAGCCCTTTGCAGCACCTTGGCAGAGGTTAAGCTTTTTTCCTAAAACCGGTGGTAGTAAGTTTCACCAGGATCCATAACATGAACTGACTCATGCTTGACTCTGGGTGTTAATTACTAATAAGTGAAGTATGAATCAAGTCAAGTAATCTTGAGAGGGACTGTTCTATAGACTATCATTATTTGAGAATTTAAAAAATGACCCTGAATTGGCAAGAAAATCTTTCAAGTGGAAAAATAAGTCAGCTGTTCAGCTGATATTCAGCAAACTTAGATTTTAAAAAGGCAACGAGCTCTTTATGTTCTGACTTCTCACATATGTCAGTGATGTCCAATATGTTGGATGAGCTAATGTTATTATAGTTCAGTAAGGTGACTTCCTGGAGGTGCAGTATCTGCTTACAGGAAGTACTCGCACGTGTCACTGGACCAGCTCATACCTATGAGGAATGGTGATAACAGTTTGGCTTAACCTGAAGGTCTTATTTCCTGGTCCTGCCTTAGTTCTGACACTTTAAGGATGTTGACTTAATTAAATAAAAGAAATTGCAAAATGCGCTTCTGCATTTTCTGCACATCCTTGACTACTGTTAGAGCACAGTATGATGAATTATGAAAGCTATGTTTCTTCCCTTAAAACTGTGGTTTATAAATGTCCAGTACACCCTGGCTGGTGTAGCTCAGTGGGTTGAACGTGGGCCTCCGAACCAAAGATTCACGGTTTGATTCCCAGTCAGGGCACATGCCTGGGTTGTGGGCCAGTTCCCAGCGGGGGATGCACGAGAGGCAACTATACATTGATATTTCTCTCCTTCTCTCCTTCCCTTCCCCCTCTAAAGATAAATAAATAAAATCTAAAAAAAAGTGTTCACACCCTAAGTATGAGGATTTAATTTACTCACTCACCAAATATTTACTAGCGGTCTTAACGACAGTGCCCTGATGAATGCATACAAAAGTGAGCAAAGCTGCCTGCAGGGTCTGGCTTTCCAATCTAGTTGGAGAAAGAGATATTAAACAAATATGCTGAAATAACATGACAGTTTAGACTACTGGGGTACCTAGACCGGGCGGATGGCAATGGAGTGCGAGGATGTGGGGTTACGGAGACCCTTGGTGACGAAGAGGCTTTATGCCTAAAACCTGAGGATGGAGCAGCCTGGGAGAGGCCCGGGAGCTGGGCAAGAGTGCTAGGCAGAGGAAAGGGCTCAGCAGATGGTCCTCAGAACCGAAGGGAAGCTGTGTGGCTGACTTATTCTGGGCATGGAGGGAAAGGAGAGAGTGGTATAAAATAGCAATACATCTTCAAAGAAAAGTATGGGAAATACATTTTTCCTGCAGGAATTTTTCCCCCACTATGTCAGTTTTACAAGACTAGTGCTCTAATCCTTGAGCTATGGAGCCCTCGCCTCAACTATGTCATTTTTATATTGATGTCAAAAATTGGCAAACATGGAACCCAGTGTCTAGTTCTAGAAGCAGATGCAGCATCCACCTGAGCTCCAGAGCCCTTGGGCTTGAGGCCCTCCACCTTCAACCTGGCTGCTTCCATAACCCTGTGACAAGCCCGGCAGATCAGGAGATAGCACCAGGCCCCCTCCTATCATTACCTGTCCGGGTGGGGCTGTTACCACCTGCTGAGGCACTGAGGGGTCCTCACACAAACTAATGGGACGAGCATCACCCCATTGCACGGGCTGGTCTGTCCCATCCCTGACACTTCACTGTAGTTCTGGGGGCTCCCAGCCCCATCCCCCACAAGCTCCAGTGAGGCTAGCCACTCCTTTCTCCCACTTTCTCTTCCTTCTAATCTGATAAATTAAGGCAGTACAAGCAAAGGCCTATGGTTGTCACTGCTTTAGACTGGCTCCCTCCTGTCCTGTCACCATCCCACTCTGTCTTCTAGCACAATAATTACAGTATTTCCTCTGAGGCTCAGATCCTACAGTGCTCTTCCTTTGTCTATAGCTCTTTCTGAATTACCTATTCATTTCCATGGAAGGGTGTTTCCCTAGGGGTCACTTATTTGCTATTTCAACCAAGTGAGTTAAATTCTTAAAATTCTTCTTTCAAGTATTTTTCTCAAGGAACAGTAATCCGAACGTCTCTCCTAGGCAATGACTGGTGACAAGAGAATGAGAAATGTAACTGAAACCACAAGGATGGTGGGGTGACCCTGGCCAGGGCCTCAGTCTCTGCGTCTGGCTGGGAGGTGTCTGACCTGCTGTGCTCCCTCTGGAACATTGCTTTAAAAACAAGGTTGAGAATATTTCTCAATTCCAGGTGATGATTTTTATCCTTGGGACCAAGACAAGAGGGGAATAGAACATTTTGTTAATTCTTATAAACATGGTACATTTGGGAATAGACCAGAAACTAAGGAAAAATTAGGAGGTCAGCAAATCATAAGCACCCCTCATAGTTTTAACTCTCTAAGTGCTAACCTGCTGGTGCCTACAGGGGTCTACGAACTCTGTATCTGCTGTGTTATTCCCAGTCTCTGCTGACTTAATGTCATTTCACATTCCCTGGTCTGTAACAACTACACAGGCCATACGAAGCCTTCAGAAGTAAGCCTCTTGTGTGTTTACTGGGGAGACACATCATGTCCTCTTCAAAGCAGCAAAGGGAAAGTCCACAGACCTACCTTGTTTTCCTAAATCTTTGGGCCTAGGATGGCAATTCTGTGCCTTCTAATTTCCCTGGGGAAGTGTTACTGGAGGAAACATTATCAGCGCTAACCTGAGGCTTTGCTTCTAGATGAAATGAGGTGATGGTACGAAAGTCATTTATTTCCCTGAGGCTTCAGAAACAAAAGCTCTACAGCATAAGAAATGACAACAACAGAACAACGACTGGCACTATCTGGGTGGCAAACTGAAATGGTCAGTAACTCTCAATTGGTCATCTTTTGTTGCCCACGGTGAACTATTTATTTCAACTGTGGCAGCTGCAGAGTGGCACTTTCTGGTTCTTACTCTGCCATCGTCATGGCGGTGGCAGAGGGGAGCAGAGGAGGCGTGTGTCTATGTTCTTACACTTCTGATAGTTTTAAAAACAAAAACATTAATAACAAACAACTACAGGAGGGACTGAGCAGATACTCAGGCATTAGAAAGAGCCAGGGATACAAGAGTAAGATAGCTAGAAGTCCTTCCAGGCAGCAAGCTCCAAAAACTTAACAAAATCTTTTTTCCCTTCAAAACATTTTTTTTTTAAAAAAAGAATGTAGAACTCTAAACTCAGAGCAAGTGTAGAGAGAATGCCAGTCCTTCAGCTACTTCCTACAAAAAACAAGTTGTAAAGCTCTATATCTGAAGTAGTCATTAAAGCAAGGAATGGGGACAAAAAGGGTGAAAGTAAGTAAAATAGAAAGGGTGAATTGAGTGGGTTTTTTTTCTGGTCTATTGTGTCATCCAAAGAGTATTTTCATTATCGTGGTAAGAATACTTAACATGAGATCTACCCTATTAACACAATTTCAAGTGCACAACAGCCTGGGTACAACAGACACAATGTGGTACACAGCGCTCTAGAACTTCTTCATCTTGCTAACCTGGAATTATGCCTATTGAACCCCACCTTCCCATGTCCCCCCTCCATGCAGCCCCTGGCAGCCAGCATTTGACTCTGTTTCTATCAGTTTGACCACTTCTGATACTTCACGTAAGTAGAGTCATGCAGTGTTTGTCCTGTTACTGGCTTATTTCAGTTAGCATAATGAACTGACCATTTCTCGAATAGCTAAATGAAGTTTTTTATGAAGTTAACTAGTTACAAGTATAACATCGTAAATGAAAGATTCTTGATTATAAACTATAATACAGTATTCCCAAACCACATAATAGCACCCCCAAGACTTTCAGCAGCAAGAACATAGCTAGGGCTTGGGTAAGAGTTTTATGATACTAGTCTAGTCAGAGACCAACTTCACATCACAAGCAGTTCCCTTTTGTTAGGTAGATTCCTCCAATACACACTAATCATAAAGTCAGTAATTACAGCAAGCATGGGAGAGTCATTTGACGCTTGAATGTTCTGCACAGGTTTATTTTCCATCTGTCAAGATTGAACTGCCTGTAGTATATCACTAGGTTTTAAGGTAAAAATAAAATGGGAGAATTCGGGAGCATGTTTAAAATTAGAGGCCAGGGTTTAAAGAAAGGTGTGTGACTAGATTTAGAGTCAGCTGAGGGCCAGGGAAGCCAGCAAGATTAGATGTGCCAAGTATTCTATCTACAAAGCAAATGGAAAAGCAGGTAGATGCATCACTCGGTGATTACACAAAACTAAGATCTAAAATAAAAGACGCTTGGCAGAGAAGAAAGAAGAGACCCTTCATAAAAGTTTGTACAATTAACTGCCTTTGAAACCAGGACTGGTTTGCCCTCACTGGTGTGGCTCACTTGGTTGGGCATCTTTTGCAAAGCGAAAAGTTACCAGTTCAATTTCCGGCTGGGCACATGCCTGGACTGCAGGTTTGGTCCCTGATCAGGGCGTACAAAGGAGAGGTAACCAACTGATACTCAGCTCTCACATGGACGTTTCTCTCCCTCTCTTCCTCCCTCCTTTCACCTCTCTTAAAAATAAATAAAATCTTTTAAAAAGTGACTGGTTTGAGATACAATGGTAATCTTTAAATACTTTTAATATGACATATATTAATATAACATAAATAATGCAAAATCTATTTTCTGAGCAGTGTTTCAGACACCCAGAAGTAAACAGTAGGGGCATGAAAAGGAGAAAACAACAAAACCTTTAGAAGTCTAGAAGTATTAAATTCAACCATATGAAATTGCCACTTTTTTGTACATAAAGAATTTAAATATCACAAATTTCATGTTTTGACCAAAAAATGTGGGCAGAGGGTCATTAATTCAATGCTAAGAATAAAAACCTGAAGACATGCTAATTTTGTGGTTTTGGAGGTTTACATCTATGGGAGAATATTACTGAGACAGGAAAAGACTAAATGTCTGCCTCAAGTCACACATAACTGTGGCCAGTCTGTACCCACTTAAATAAACCTAAAAACAAAAGTTTTCATTTATTATCATTCCCTTTTTTTCCCTAACATGACATCCATTCGTAATAAAATTCTATTCGCAACAGATCTCTCCATCCCTTTTGTTGAATCTCTGAACCCAGCCATTAATGGTAAAACTTCAGATACATAGTCCTTCCATGCCCACATACACTCTACTTTTCAATCTGTTATTCACCCGCCTTCTGCTCCTCACTCCACACTCCAGCTCCTCTCTACTGCTCTACTTTCTCCCAACCTTGGCACACTGACAGTCCCATCTGTCAGTCCCAAGCTGCCCCCACCCCCTCCTTAGAATATCCCAGTGATCTAATCTTTCTTGCATATATTGTGCAGTTTTAGTCCTTCTGCCTTTCCCATGTACATGACCTCTGTTGTTTTCAAGAATGCATACTAGATTTTATATGTAACTTCCCACCTCTGCATATTTAGATCTCAGTGGCTTTCTCAAAACCAATTTCACCTAAAAATGCATCAGAAAACAGAATGTGAATGTTATAAATTAGGATAATTTTATAGAGGGAGTTGTACACACCTTGAAATGAAATATTAGGACAAAGAGACTCATCCATACCAGGTATGTTTCCATGTGGATGCACCATCCTCTCCGTGGCAGTACTTCAGGAGTACTTTTTAAATAAGTGTAACTTTCTGGACTGGGAAAAATGAATACTGGGCCTGTGTGAACTCCATCACGTTGAGGATAAGGGAAGTAATTTATAATAGGAAGGGGACCTCAATGTACCTTCCATGGTTTTTGATGACGGAAAGTTTCAGAACAGTGTATGTATATTTCTATTGGGCTTCATCATTTGCCACCTTTGATTCTGGCAGCCGTAGGACCACCTTTGATTCTGGCAGCCGTAGGACCTATTTGGTGACATAATCAAACAGACTGACAAACACGACGCGACATGGCATTGTGCGGACCAATCCAGCAAAAGCACCCGCCCTGTGTTTACATACCTTGAATTGGCTATTTCCACTTTGGTTCTTGCCATGGCAGCTGCCCTTTGTGCGCCTTGGATAGCTCTGTCCACCTTCTCCCTAGTTTTTGTATTTCTTATTGGTATAAGCTGCTTCCTTATTCCACGGACCAAAATATTATTTTTGTATTTCCCCTCTTCCTTGGAGCCATCAGGAAACACGGTGCAACCGTAGCCATGCCTCTTGTTGTTGACCCACTCGCCCTCGTACTTCATGCCATTGGAGCGCTCGCTGATACCGAAACCATTGCGTTTGTCGTTCTTCCACTCACCCATGTAGGTTTCCGTGGTGGTGGCGTCCACATGGTCTTCCACAGGGCAAAAATCGCAGTCGACATCGCCAAAGCTGATGGTGGAGTTGGCATCGCTGGAGCTAATTCTGCTCATGGCCGCGTCGCTACGGACGGAGCTGCGCTTGCTGGAGATGGAAGACTTGGATTCGGACTTGCGAATTTTCATGCTCCCAAGAAGGGAGCCCCTGCGGAAGAGGCCGCCCTTCTTCTTGCCCCCGAGCTCAGCATCAGCATGGAAGTTGAGCACGAAGCCACCTCGGGTGCCGGCCGGACTGTCAGCAGCGGCCGCTGCATCGTGGAGCACACTGCCATTGCTCTGCTCACTGCGCAGCGAGGCCAGCGAGGTCCGCAGCGGGGAGCGGATCACCGTGGCCATGCCGTAGGGCACGCTCTGGCGCACGCCGTAGCCATGCCGCATGCCACCGGCCCACTGGCCCTGGTAGGTACCTTCGAAAGACCAAAGCACAGCATGAGTCCAGGGAGGAAGGTGCCCCATCTTGCCAGGACCTGCAGTGCACTTGGGCAGCTGGGCGCGCAGGGCAGACAGGCCCAAGGTCAAATCCCACACAGCCTTCCCAGTCAACTCTACTGGATGCTTTTCATTTGGGAATCCCCACCCTGTAACTTGGTGTCTATTTTGGAATTACAGGATTTTCCAATAGTCTGGTCATTTTGCTTTTCATCTAAAAATTTATCAGTTTCAAATGAAACCAAGGGTGATCATTGGAAAACAACTTTTCATCCCTGAAATTGACACATCAGAAATCCTTCTTAGTAAATTATTTAAATGTCTAACCTGCTCTGCTGCACACATAACCTAATGTAACACCGAATGTTAACTGCAATTAAAAAAACTGAAACAGAATTTCAATGTAAAAAAAAATTAAAATGCAGTGCCATAGAAGATGAAATGAGTTCCATTTGTGCATTTTATTCTAATTTTACTATTAATTACTCTCACTTAGCTGAAGAACTCTAAAAATGACGTTTGGATCTGTCACCATAACATTCCAATAACATCAAGGACCTACTGAGGGATGGGTCATCAAACAAATTTTTGGGGGTGGTGGGGAAAATGAAATATTTAGGATTATTACTTAAATTTGGGTAGGACGTTCTGAGCTAAGAGTGATTTAACAAATGCAATATATATCCTGAACAGAGTGACCACCGTGAAAAAATGGGCAATTTGTTTCAACACTGTGTATTTTCAGGTGAAAAGCGTAAGATTTGTCCCCTATTGGTGATGAACGTGAGCTCGTCTTATTGTGAAGATCATTCCACAAGATACACAAGTATGGAATCATTACGCTGTACACCTGAAACCAACGTTTTATCAACTATACCTAAAAAAATACATATTTAAACAAACATTTGTCCGACATTATTTGCTCAATTTGTTTTTTCCTGCCACTTGCCTAGCCTCTGCCCCTGCACTGGGACTCACAGCAAGGACTAGAAGCTCCGAGAGTAGGAATTACCCTAAGAGAGCATGAAACTTGTAAACTCATGGCGTGTGTGTTCTGTGGTTTGTAGGTGTTTGATAACTTTATAGTAAAAAGCTATGGTGGCTAAAAAGAATTATCTATTTACCCTCAGAAAAACTGAGATAAGGGCAAAAGAAATCTTTCCCTCTTAACATTATGGAATTCACCTCAGAGCAAATATGTGTTTGACAGGGGTCGTTAAAACTTTATGACACCAGATCCCTTTCTCAATGATTATTATGCCTTTTCAGAAACAGGATAACCTCTAATCCAAAGTGTGTATGTTCAATAAGGTTTTCTATTAAATAAATTCGCAAAGACATTTCAGAATTAACCTGGTACAGTTTTTGAAATATTCTCAGGAGTAAATGAATGTTAAAATTATGGAACTTAGAATTTTCTTTTCAAACTCAAGGTCATTTCCTTTCATTAAAGGCAAAATTTGAATGCAGTGGCTCCCCCAGAAATACTGGGGTGGAACACTTTATAAAGTATATGATTGTCTAACCACTAACTGTATATCTGAAACTAATACAAAATACTAGTAAACTGTAATTGAAAAAATGAAAATAAAAAATAATTTGAACACAACATTATAGCTAATGGGTACAAAGTAAAAAAAAAAATTATAGTACCTCTCAAAACAAAGCTGTATGGAAATTTTAAGATGCCATTACTTCTGTATTCATAACAATTCACAGGATCACAGAAAGTAAATCGTCATTCCACTTTGGCTCTACCTCTTTGTTTCTAATTTTATAGATCTACCTTGAAGTCACTTTTCATTTTAAGTTGCCATAGACCAATGTCCATCGCGTGGCGTGTACTTCATTTTAAAATTCTGAGCAAAAATGCTCGTAGTTTTATGTCACTGTGGTAATAGAGGCTATAAAGTTAAAACCACAATGGCCCCCAAATCAAAAGTTTTGACTAATTTCAAGACTATCTTCTCTTTCTGCTTATTTTGCTATATTTATGTCACAAAACAGACAACAGCAGGACAAAACTGAAATACTAAGTAGGCCTGGTACTGTGAGGGTCACACACTGGATAGATGTGAAAGTCTTAACCAGACATCCATGAACTTCTGAGGAGGTGGGTGGGCCATAGCTTTCTCCAGAGGATAAGCCCAAAGGGGCAGGACAGTCAGATGGAACACGTTAGGGTAATAAACTTCCTACTGAATACTGGCCATCTGCAAACAGCACCACAGCAACAGGGAAGGTAACAGAATTACTAGGAAATGTCAACTTTGACTTTTTCCTTGCCTTATCTAGATAAAATTTAAATTCTAGGATAAAAGTTATACAACCTGACTTACACATACTGAAACAAACCACCTTATTTTAGATATTCTGTTTTAAATTAATGTGAAACACTAAAATTATATACTCCTAACTTTCCTACATAATTACAAGTTAATTTTGCTAGAGAATACCTAAAGGTGCTGTTTGAATCAATAAGTAGCTATACTTCTACACTGCAACCATACTATCCTAGTAAATGTTTAGCAGTGAGAGAACATTAACAACTGGTTTACTTAACCTGTTATATCCAAAAGTAAAACTAATATTCAGAATTTCCAAAGAAGTAATGCTTGAAAATCTAAGCAGCTTAAGGCAACAATAATAGTTAGAAAGTTCATGTCTCTGGTTAACTGTTAAGTAGAGGTAAGGCGAGACGCACAGTGTGGACATGTTCCCATTCTATTCTGTTAAATTACAATATATGGAAGGATTCCTCCACGGACCTTCCAGAAACAGTTTACAGTCAAAGTGTTAGTTGTTCATCTGAAATTTAAAATACGTTTAGTTTAGTCAGCGAATGTAGAAAAAAGGGGCCTCTGTTTCTTTATGAAGCACATGGGGTCCAGTGCCTTTATTTGCTGTTCAGATAAAGTTCTAATTAAGATCCTCCCAGTTCCTTAAAGATAGATGCAGATTTCACAAGTGTAAAACTGATTTTTATGGGTTTTGTTTTAAATTCTTCTCTGACTTTTCATCTGGGAGCTGATTTTCTAGATAAAGCCATTTTGTAGTGGAAGGCATCCAGACAGAATGAGTTCCAGTCAAATTAAGACTGTTGTATGCCAAACCTGTTTCTATGCTACAGATGGGTGTGCGCAAGTATGCATCCAGTTAACAACAATGGGTCTTCCTAGATACCTGTAATACTTTTCTGACAGGTGGGAACAAAGATGAAGTATAGCAGATCAGAATTTGCACCAAAAATGCTGGGTACCTCAACGTGGGTTTAGAGAATATGGAACCAATTTATTCTAATGTAATATTCAGGGGTTTCCCTTCAGCAACACATTATACATAAATCAGTAATAAGTCACATGATATTTTTCACATGGAATTACTACTTCCTTTCTCTTCTACCTTAATGTTATCACAAAATACATGGAATCAGATTTCCCCTAAGTCTGAGAGAGGGTAGGTAATACAGGGACGGACATATAATTGTGCAGAGGCAAACAAACAACAACAATAAAACCAACCTAAGTCAAGTAAGAATATAGAAAGTGGTATTTTCTATCTGGGCCAAAACCTTTGTATGAAGTAAGTTATGGTCATACACTTCCAGTTAGATACCCTCCCCTTTTATGATTGAAGACTTTCTCATTAAACAGAGTGACAAATTAAAGACAGCAGGAAATCACCTAGCACAGAGTAAACACTCAATCGTGACTTTTAAGAGGTGTTTTTCCCCTTCCTAATTGATAGCATAGTAGATCATTTTTGTCCTTTTGTAGAAAAAGAAAACCACTATACTATAGTGATGCCAACTTTTAAGGATTTTAATTTTTTTAATTTTAAAACAGAATGCAGATTATAAATAAAGTCAGCCCAGACATGTATTTGAGATTCCACAAAACGTACAGAAATGACCTTCACTGTGCTATATATATTTTGATTATTAGGTATAACGAATGCTCTAAACCAAGAGATTTTGTTTAATGACTTGTAATGGTAAAGAAGACTAACTTATTTTTAACCTTCCCAAACTGAAGAGAACTATTCACAGCCTTCCTAAAAGGTTACAAAATGTTGCATGCATTTAAAAAACAAATATTGTGTTCCACATTTGAGCATGGAATTTAGTTATATTGAAGAGCAGGGGCTTCCAGTGAAATATAATCACAAGCTAACGAACCGACAGAGCAGCCAACCAAGGCACCCTATGCCCATTCAAAACACCTAAGGGCCCTGATGAACTACTGTGGAACTTGGGACCCGAGCAGCCCATATAAAAGTATTCAAGAAACATTTTCTTCTTTCTTTTAATCCATGAGAATAATATCCTTTGTACCGCAGGACGAAAAGAAGCCCTTTTTAGCAAATCCTACCATTCTGCTGTTTCGCATTTGAACACGGCCCACGATCGGAGTAACTGAAGTACACAAATTGTATAAGTTTTTACATAAGCAACGGCTTAACTGGGGTTGCACTGGACTGGAGAAACTTTTAACTGGATCCCTTTAATACCTTCCAACTCCGAGCTACATAATTCCAAAAGTGACATCACCTCCTACAACCCTTTTCGATGAATTATGATTATGTTTATTATCAGAAAGTGTATATTGCCAAAGCATAAGCCATTCATCCTTCTCAGATTATTACACAAGGAAATTCATCAAGTTCTGACACCTGTGTCGCTAATGTATATTTGACCTAATTGAAAAAGTTTGCTCTACTATATATATAATTTCTTTTGGAAAAATTGTTAAATATTAAAATAAGGTGAATTTTGTTCACAGCCAGTATACGGTTTACACCATACACCTTGCAAGTCAGTTTTGGGCACTGTCATTTTCAGGAGTAAAGCAGCTGCTAACTTACCTGTTGGGACTATAGCTCTCAATTGTACTTTTTAAAGCATGGAGTTCTGTGTTCATTTCTAAAATGTTTTCCTGGTAATTTGTCTATAGATCTCCAGGTCAACAAAGACTACCATTGTTTTGACCAAACACTTTAAGGAACCTTATGAAAACTAGGAACAAAAACCCACACCCTGAGGACAGCACCTGCATCAGGGGGTCTCTCCGCTCCCATAGCTAGGATGTTTCCAAATGCACCCCAAATAAGGTGCCAGCCATTCCCCCACATCCTAGTTATGGGGTTCTGGCTTCTATCTTTAGGCTACTAGAGGACCAACAGCGAAATACGACTCCGTATGAAACCAATCTGGGAGCGGTCAGCGCCGACCGCCAACCTCGAAAGCTCAGGGCGCTCGCTCTAACTCCACGGTAGTGGCGATTTCAAACCCGGCCGGGAGAAGAGCGAATCAGGAACGTAATGTGACGGGCTCAAATGACTGCGTCCTCTTTCCAGTCCAACCTTCCCGGGCGGCGCTTCCTCCCGGCGGCTGTGCTGCGTTGGCGCCGGCCAGGTATATTCACGCCTGGCTGCCCTGGGTGTGGACACAGCGCCCGCTCTCAGAACCGGGTCAGGTCAACACCCCCCTCCGCCCCGCGCACCAGTTGCATCCCAACGCACGTTCTGGGCCAGGGCGGGAACTGGGGATAGATGGGCGGCTGCCCAGGTGTTTTGGCGGGTTTCCGGACACGTGCGCCTCGCGTCCCCGCCCCCCACCCCCTGCGCCCGTAGCCCTGGCAAAGCCCACCGCGCCCGACTGCCCAGCCTGCCGCGACGCCGCTCACCTCCGTCCCCGTAGGTCTCCACGCCGTACCCGTCCTGCAGCCCGTTACTCCAGGTGCCCTCGTAGCGCGCGGGGGTGCACAGGCTCTGCCGGACCCCGTAGCGCCCCTTGAAACCATGTGACCACTCCCCCCGGTACATCCACTTGCCCTTCGTCTCCACCCCCAGCCCGTGCCGCTTTCCCTGAGCCCAGTAGCCCTGGTAGGTGTTGCCGCTGGGCCAGGTGTAGCCTCCGACAACCTCGAAGCCGTGCGACCAGGAGCCCGAGTACTCGCCCTGGCCCTTGGGCCCCGTGCAGATGCCGTGCCCATGCGCCTTGCCCTCCTCCCAGCCGCCGCAGTAGGTGCCGCCATCGTCGAAGTCGAACCTTCCGCCCGTCATTCGGGGGGCAGCCCCAGCGCGCTCCCCGCGGGGGCACGGACGCGGGCAGAGCTGGGCACCGCAGGGTGTAGCTCGGGGGTGGGGGCCCGGCGGGCGAGCACACGACCGCGCCCTGGGCAGCTCGCGCCGCCGCTCGGCTCCAGTCCGACGCCGCCCCCGTCCTTCCCTCTGCTTTCGCCGCCGCCGCCACCACCGCCTTCCTCCTCCTCCTCCTCCGCCGCCGCCGCCCTGGCCAGCGCCGCGCGCGAGAGGACAGCCCGAGCTCCGAGCGGACCTTCAGCTGCTCCCGCCCGCCCACGTGAGCCGGGCACCGCCCCGCGCCCGCCCCTGTCCCCTCCCCAGGCGCGGAGGCCCCGCCCCGCGGCGCTCCCGCCCCACCCGGCCCAGCACCCAGCCCCGGGTCCGCTGCTTCTCCGGCGCAGGGTGCCCGTGTGCTTGCGCAAGGGTTGGCTGTGGCAGGGCTACGGTCCCCAGGGACGAGCGACAGTCCCCACCTGGAGATGAAGGCGCGGCTGCATGCCTGCGTGGAGACAGCTCGCGGGCGGCGGAGCCTCCCGGGTTTGTGCTTGGGGTTTATCAAGGTGGTTAAGCGCCTGTAAGTGTGGCCACGTGTGCGTTGAGGGAAGACTACTGTGTGCGTGTTTGCCTGCGTGAGGTTTGTAATTGCATTTTTTCGGCATTCGAACTTGTGTTTTGTTGCATTTGTCATGCTCCGCTGTCATCGTGACTTAATATCCTCCAGATATATGTATGCCTGTGATATAAATCGGTAGCAGCCTAGATATAATTGTGCAGGGTGTTCTGTGACACCTACCTATTTCAAGGCACATGTGTTTGTATTTATTTAGTGAAGATGCAGGGGAAGACTAATGCAGTTTGAAAAAAGTACAGAGCCAATTGGTTAGTTTTTTTATTTGTAATAATGGAGAGGATGTTTTAAATCTGTCTTTGCAGGCTTATAGGCTATTTCCTTGTACATCAGCGGTCGTTCCCCTTAATGCCTCATTTGTTCTAACAACCTTAGAAATTTTTTAGCCTGGAGCTGTGTACCCAACAGGCAGCCGGCTCAGTCTGTGTATGTCGGGTAAGAGTCTGGAATGTACACCTGGTACCTCTCCGCTGGTATCCACGGTTTAAGAAAGTAAACAGAAGCTTTCAAGGAGGTATATGGTAAGTAAAACACTGCTCTAAAACTTACAGAGTCTGTGACCTACAAAAGCAGGGACAGGTGTCAGCTGATCTTTCCAGCTGCAACACTGCTTTGTTGAATCTGCTTTCGACAACTCTTTTACACTTTTCAACCTCGATTTCACTCTCTCCCATATGGGGATGACAAGAGCTGCTTTACCCTTGTTACGTTGGATGACAACTGAGTATACTATGGGTGCTGTGCGAAGCCAGGAATTAGAGATTGGTAAAAGGCAAGTCGAATCAATCAGTTGGTATTGTCTCTGGTGAGAGCAGCGGTTGGTCTCAACCTCACCCTCGAAATGCCCGCGGGACACTTCTTTGTGGTCCACACACAGCCAGGAGTCTTAGTTTGGCCTCTTCAGGGACACACTTTGCCAAGTATTCCTGGCATTCCTTAGGCTAAGATGTTTTTGGATGACTGAGTGAACACCGGAGGCTGCCAAACTTTCATAGATATTTGATAATCAGATAAAAATATAAGGACAGATGTCAGAGGACGCAGCAGGGAAAAGTAGACTGAACTGCACAGAAAAGGAACTGAAGTCGACCTTGATTGCCTCCATCTCAGGACTGGATCGGGCCTTTCCTGCTTATCTGTCTGAAATGCTAAAAGAAAAAATCGCAGTTTACACAGAACCAAATCACCAAAAAGAATTAGACACCCTCATCCATGGTACTGGCTGTAGAGCTGCCAGGAATAGAGCTTACCCTAGTGGCCTGAAATAATTCCACATCTTGCTCAGCATCTCACCCTGGGCTGGAGATTGATTGAGGCCACTGGGAAAACGAGGGCTCAGGACTTTGTAGCTGAGCCGTAATTGCATTTCTTTGTTATGGGACACACCAGGGCCAGCAGTTCACATAAACACATCTGCATCTATTTGGGGGTTCTGTTTCATAAGAGAAACAGTGTGGTTGCAAAGACAACATTTTTTTCCCCTCTTAAAACTGGCTTTCTTCATAGAGTAGTATCCTTTGTCTCCTGATTATATTTTTTGGACCTACCCATGTGTTGGATCCACATAGGAATATTTAAAGACTACGTTTTAGTTTGCAAGCATGATGAAAACATTGAGTGATTTTTACTTTTCTTAATTAGCTCTCACGCAAGTGATAAATTTTCTGGAATATACAGCTCAGAGTGAGTTTCTAGTTTCTGTAAAAGATGTCTGGTCCATCTATGGTGGATACATGCAGGATCATGGTACATATACATCTGGGTAAATTATAGAAATTTGGGGAGGATGAAAGATATGGCCATTTATCTCTTTTCTTCATCTTCACTAATAATTGTATTGATGTGGATATTTTGAGTATGTCGGCTATCTCCTGCTATTGGCTTCTAGTGGGTAGAAGCCAGGGGTGCTGCTAAACATCTTCCAATGCATAAGAAAGACCCACAGCAAATAATTATTTGTCCAAAATATCAATAGTACCAAGAGACTTTGCAAATCACTGTTGACACGTTCAATCAGTCACAGCATCTTTTCCATACACTGCACAAGTCTTTTTTGCATTTCAGTTGCATTTTTACCTTTTTTGAAATAATGAAGCATAATACATTGAAAATGTTGCCTACTTCCATCTTCAATATTAAAATGACTGCACAAAAATTCACCAATTTTGATGTTTTTTTTTTCACTTTAAATTACATTTTATTGATTGTGTTATTACGGTTGTCCTGATTTTACCCCCTTTGCTCCTTTCCACCCAGCCACTCCCACTCCCTCAGGCAATCCCCCCACCACTGTTCCTGTCCATGGGTCACATGTAAAAGCTCTTCGGCTACTCTCATTTCCTAGACTATACTTTACATCCCCAGGGCTCTGTAACTACCTATTTGTGCCTCTTAATCCCCTCATCTCCTCATTCACTTCCCCACCCCACCCCCCATCTGGCAACCATCAAAACTCTCTCTACATCCATGATTCTGTCTCTGTTCTTCCTGTTTGCTTAGTTTGTTTTTCAGATTCAGTTGTTGATAGATATGTATTATTTTACCATTTTATTGTTCATAGTTTTTATTTTTTTTAAGTAAGTCCCTTTAACATTTTGTATAATAATGGTTTGATGATGATGAACTCCTTTAGTTTTCTCTTGTCCGGGAAGCTCTATATCTGCCCTTCGATTCTAAATCATAGCTTTGCTGGGTAGAGCAATCTTGGCTGTAGGTCCCTGCTTTTCATGACTTTGAATATTTCTTGCCAGTCCCTTCTAGCCTGTAAAGTTTCTTTTGAGAAATGAGCCAGCAGTCTTATGGAAACTCCCCTGTAGGTAACTAACTTCTTTTCTCTGGATGCTTTTAAGATTCTCTCTTTATCTTTAACCTTTGGCATTTTACTTATGATGTGTCCTGGAGTGGGCTTCTTTGCATACATTGTACTTAGGGTTCTCTGTCCTTCCTGGACTTGCATGTCTATTTCCTGCACCACATTAGGAAAGTTTTCTTTAATTATTTTTCAAATAGGTTTCTTGCTCTTTCTCTTCTCCTTCTGGGACCCCTATATTGCGAATGTTGGACTGCTTAAAGCTGTCCCAGAGGCTGCTTATGCTATCCTCATTTTTTTGGATTCTTCTTTTTTCTTATTTTTCTGATTTTTTTTTTCTTCCTTATGTTCCAAATCATTGATTTGATTCTCTGTCCATTTATCTCTTAATCTTTTATTCTTGCTATCCCTGATAATGTCTTCCTTGGAAGGAACCTTCAGTAAAAGAGAGAATATACCACCAGCTATCTGCTATTAAATTTCAAGTAATCTTAAGTGTAACCTGACTCTGCCATTGACTCTCGTCATGGAAGAAAATTAGTATTGAATACTAGGTACCTCACTGAACAATATTTGGCAAAGTAACAATACTAGCCATGCTCTCATTTACCTGCTGCCACCACAATGGAATGTTTCCCAGTCACATTGATGTGGTCATTGATGTCAGGGTCTGGGTTCAATGGTAATGGTTGGAAAAGACTGGAAAGTGAACTAGGAAGAGGTGCTGAGAATGATGGATGTCAGAGAGTAGGCAGTGGAATAATGTTGCATTTACTAGTCAGGGTTAGTAATGTCCTTATTTTCCCTCTCACTCTGAACCTTTGCCCTGGATAAGGGGCAGTTGAATTTAGCTTTAAGAAGGGATTAGTAAGAAGAGAATCTGAATGTTGGTTTGACAGGTGGGATGGGGGAGGCCATTAAAGCCCATAGGTCAACAACCACTCCAGCAATTTCTTTTCTTCCAGTTCTAACCCAGCTATTAGAGACTGCCATTCTAGCAAACTTTATAACAAAAGGTAAGCTGTTTTGAGTGTGAATCTCTAGGAACAACATGTTGGTGAAGATATTGTACTTACATTTTAATCTTTTTTTAAATGAAGGTGTGTTTAAAAAATTATTAATGATTTAATTTTATTTACATATTAGAATTATTGAGAATTTTTAATAAAGTTTACAAATGACCAAAAGCTAATCTGCTAGTGTTTATTGTTTAAAAGATGTGATTCCAAATGTGTAAAAAAGCACATACAATTAAAATTATTTGACTTATATGTCAGGAGTATTACTAGCACCTTTGTTATACAGCATTCAAAGAATTTAAGAAATTTGTCTACAATAAATAAAGAATTAAGAAATATGATCAGAAGCTTTGCAGACAACCTGAAGTCAGCAGAGGAAGAAAATTCCAAAATGAATGGCTTTCAAAACTTTGAAGGCAACCACTGTATGCCAGATTTTGTGCTAAGTTCTTTGCAGGCATTAAGTCACTTAAATCTCATAATAACCTGTGTGGTTAGTACTAGTTTTATAACCATTTTATAGGGGAACAGAAATAAGGTGTAAGACATTTATGTGCCCAAGATTATTCAAGGCAGAAATGGATGAGCAGATTTCAAATTCAAGTCTGTCTGGCTCAAGAGATGGTCTTCTTTATCACCTTCCTGCTTTGGAGCAAGACTGAGAGGAGTCAAATGTGAGGAGGAAGTCCCCTAAGTGGGGAGCAAGAAGGGATGGCGAAGATGGCTTTTCTTATTTTTAAGAACAGCTCCCCAGATGAATGGTAATGCTACTGTCTAGCATTAAAGAAATGGAGGAAAAGTAGTAAATTACAGAGGTCGGGAAGATATGTACATGTGGGAAACAATTATTTAGGAATATATCCCAGAGATGTTCAGTAGGCAGTTGGGTGATACAGGTTAAGAACAAAACTTAATGAGTTGATAAGTGTAGGAGTACCTCGGTGATTTTGTGGGTTTGTCTCCAGACCACCTCAATAAAGCAAGTATCACAATAAAGCAAGTCATATTTTTTTTTGTGGAGGGTCTTGCCATCAATTTTCTAAATATAAAACATCTGTGAAGTGCAATAAAGTGAAACAATAAAATGAGATCCACCTGTAAGTTATTCTCACTTTTCTCCTCTGACAGCTATTGTTCAGTAGTGTCTCCTTTTGAGACTTGCATTGTTCATTCAAGCCATAGGGGCCAATCTTGTTGCCATCTTCTCTAGGTCAGCCCCCTGTGTTCATCTAGGACTAATGGTTTATGTACTCTGTCCCCCATGTTGTCCCTCGCCATTGTTCTGGGCAGCTTTATCCTGCCTTCAAGCTTTTCTCAGTATCATGACCTTTATCATAAAGTCCTGAGATACAGTCTGGACCTTACCTTGACCCCAATGTAAACCAACCTTTCAAACTCAACCTTGACAATTCTACAGTTTGACAATACTCTCTCATCTTTCCCACTCACTGAACAAATCATCAACTCATGTCTAGGCCTCCATTCCTTTGATGCCCTCCCTGTCCCCCTGGCCTGACCCTACCCTGTCCAAAGGCTCAATGAGTCATTTGTTCCACACTGTCCTTTCTGCAGGGAGCTCCCGGTTCATTGCCTATGGAGTCCCCAATCTCAAGCCACCATTTCTCATTCCCCACTCCTAGGAAACCCTTCTGGAAAAAATCACGTCATTTACCAGTTTCCATTGGAAACATGGGTGCAGACCTCAGACCTATCCCTCCACACAACTCCATAATGTCTTCTCAGGTGATTTCCTATGACTGTCCTAGGCTCCTCTCAGCCTGAGTTCCTTCCCACTGAGCAGAGGCCTTGTCTTCCTTAAGAGAGGAAAGGAGCCAACACATGGCATACCTGCCTTCTCTTTCCTCTCTTCAGAACTTAACATTAGTTCTCATTTTCTTTTTCTCCCCACTCATCCCAACCCAGAGGAAAACATGTCCTTTTCCTGTGCTAGTTCTGGGTCAATTCCTTCTTTTGAATATGCTATAATTTCTTTCCTCCATCTATCAGGTGTGCTCATGTATGTCCTCCATGTGAAAACAGTCCTCATTTCTAGATACAGTCAAGCCTCAATTCTTGAATGTCTTCCATCTTGAATAATTCAGTTCTCGACCAAGTTGTTCACAGAAAAAATGTCTTTGTTGTCAAACAAAACTTCAGCTATTGGCCCAACAACCCCTTCATGCTGATACCTGTATAATCAGTTACGTGGCTTTCAGGTGACAAAGGAAGGAATGCATGAGTATGAGTATGATTCAGTTTTTGGACAAACTACTCCTCGAATAGCCTCCAGAATGAATTAAGTTCAAGAATCAAGGGTCCATGGCACTGCCTTTACCTCAAGTCTTCTGTGTCTGCCCTCAAAACTATAGACCTCCTTGAAAGAGTACCTGCCATACGTTACATTTGAGTATTTACTTCACATCACTCATTCTCATGCCACTTGATTTGAGTTCTGTCCTCACTGGTATAATGGAGCTTGTCTAGCCATGGGAGGACCTTCTAGTTGACATATGTAATGGCATCTCTTCATTCTTGTCCTGCTACAGGCAGCTGCACATTTGATACTTCTGAGCATGAGTCTCCCTTGGCTTCTGTAAAACCCATATGTCTCACATCTCTTCTGCTTCTTCCTCACGCACTGCTTCAGCTGGCTCATATCCTGTGTAGTTTTCTCCTTATCCTTCTCTAGTCTCCTTGATTTTAGGATATCTTTTGTGTTCTAGACATTAGTGTTGTGATACCAGAATTTTAATTACTGGATACGTGCTAGCTTATCTGTACAACTAGGCAACCCTACCTTTGGTGCAAAAAGTCTAATTGAGAGCAAGTCTAATTTCAACATGAAACACCAACTGAGCCTTATTTAAGTCTCAAGGGCAGTGCTTTGGTTTATTCCCATGACTTGACCCTTGTGGCTCTCTTCCTGCTCTTCCTAATGGGCAGGGCTCCTCGTAGACTTAGTATGTGCCAGTGATGAGGCTCATAAAGAGTTTTGGGGAAGTTCTAATCATGAGTAACTAATGACAGACTAAAGGGAGGCTTAAAGAGGTAGTAAGATTGAAGACACAGAGCAGGTTGCAGGTCTTACTGAAGCACCTGAAACCATAAAACGTGTGTGTGTGTGCACATATGCATATGTACATATGATTAGTGGGTTAAGTTTGGAGATACAGTGAAGTAGGGTTCAGAGCTTGCTCTTTAAGTATGTAAAACATCTCTAAAAAGGCAGGATATAAAAAAGATGCAATAAAAGTACATAGGAGACAACCACAGTGGCAAGTAAGATTCCTAAGAATTCACAGGACAGAGTGGTTTTGTGGGCTGCTATGGTTGAAGCTGTTTGGGGGCATATTGTTTAGCTTTGTGGATAAAGTGGAAGGGGCATCCTTCCACACATCTCTAAAGGAGGGATCTTGAGTTAAGAGGTACCCTATAGAGGGAAGGAATGAAGGAATTATGTCTGTGACTGAGACAGAGGAGACCTCCTGGAAAAGAGGTCTCTGAGACCTGGGTAGACAAGATGACAATTGCATATCTTTTGTGATACACTGAGAATCACAAAGCATTATTCTGAAGATATGAAGATACTGGATGACACTGTATTTGAAATAGTACAACTTGGGAGTGACAATGCAACTTAAAAGTGTATTCCAGATTGTTGGTATTGAGATGGTAAAGGTTGGGAATGTTGATGAGATAATCTTTTCCTGAAGAGTTGAGTAAAGAAAGGAGGCACACAATTTGCAGAAAGCACCACTAAGTTGTAAACAGCTGCTAAGTGATGATAACTGAAGGAGAGAAAAAAGGAAGTCAATTAGTAGACAGTAAAAGCAATGTGGATTCTTACTGAGGAAGGAATGGTTCTGAGAGCTCTAGAAAGGGACTACAAACAATAACCACTAATACAAAAGGCTTTCTTCTAACTGAGTGACATGGGACATGTTCCTTCCTTGCCAAGGGTTACTGTCCCTGTCACCTCAACAGCACACATCAAAGCTCTGGTTGGGTTCTTCAGACAGATTGCATTTCAGATAAGGCTTAAATTCCACTTCCTTTCCTTACATATGCTCTCACATTTTTGTCATTGCTTGCATTTCATTATTACTTTCACGTGGCAAGTACTTTTAAGGCTCACTGAGAAGTTGGAACATCCCATGGGGTGGCTTGCTCAGGTGCTGAGACAATGGTACTTATTAAACAGTCTCCAGCTGCTATGACTTCAGCTTAGCCATGGTGTTCACAACAGGGCCATGCTCACTCAGGATACCCACTGCAAATAAGAGGCAAATTGTCTATCTTGTGGCCTCCAATGTGAAAAAGGAACCAGGGCACCTGGTAGGTCTCTTGGATTCTGGAAGCAACACATGCCACACTTAGAAACTGCTTCAACCTATGTGCTGAGTGACAGTAGGCAGGCTGCCATCCCTGAGAAGGTTCAGAGCAGGAAAGACCTCCACAGAAGGCCCAGGCTGCATCCTAATCAGCCCTGTCTCTTGGAGCCTATGATCAGGCAGAGCCTTTCATGTTGGCGTTTGGTGTCAGAGGTAAGAAAGACCTAATATGAGGAATATGGCAAACCCTAGTGGAAGACTCACACTGAAGGTCTATGGGGATCTGAAGCAAGGCTGTGTCATCTGCTAAAGAGAATTCTATAACTTTGAGAAGCAGTTCCTGGTAAGTTACTTGACCATGGTAGTAAAGAAATGTTTGGCCACAGGACTCCAACTGACCATTCATCAAGAATTTCCCACTATGAGCTGGATCTGTCAAAGCAAAGACAGACCAAGAAACAGTCTATCATGAGACAGACACAGTAGGTCCAGGACCAGAGGGCATGAGTAAGCTGCAAGAACAGGTTGCCCAGACCCCATGTCTCCTAGGGCTGCACTAATACCCTTTCTCCAGCTCTTATCATAGGAAGATTATGGTTCCATACCAACAGCTGAAGGAGGGATAAAAGCCTGCCTTATGTTTATATTGGGTTGGCTGAAAAGTTTGCTTTTTTCCTGTAGGATAGCTATAATAGTGAGTTGTCTTTAATGCCATTTGAAATAATTTGTTTAGATTGTGGATTCTGGCCAAGATGGAGGCATAGGTAGAAACACTTCACTTCCTCGCACAACCAAAATAAGGATAACAAGCAACTTAAAAACAAAAAACCACCAGAACTGTCAGGAAATCAACCTACATGGAAGTCCAACAACCAAGGAATTAAAGAAGAAATATTCATCCACACTGGTAGGAGGGGTGGAGATGGGAAGCCAGGGCAGAGAGGACACGTGGCAAGGGGGTGGACCAAGAAGGCAAGGCAGTGGCTAGCTGACAGGACTACCCATATCTGCCTGCAGATAAGCTGGGAGGAACAACTAGGAAGTGAGACAGATCATGCAACCCAAAGTTCCAGTGCTGGGAAATAAAGCCTCAGAACCTCTGGCTCTAAAAACCTGTGGGGGTTGTGGCCACGGGAAAAACTGAGTCTCACAGGAGAGTATGTTGGAGAGGCCCACAGGATCCTAGAACTTACACAAGCCTACCCACCTGGGAATCAGCACCAGAAGGGCCCAATTTGCTTGTGGGAATCGAGGGAAGTGACAGTGCGGCGAGAGCCAGGCAAGAGAGCAAGTGGCATTGTTCCCTCTCAGACCCATCCCCACATACAGTGCCACAACATGGTGAAGTGGGTTGCCCAGCCCTAGTGAATAACTAATGCTCCACCCCTTACAATGTAACAGGTGTGCCAAGACAAAGAAATATGGTCCAAGAGAAAGAACAGATCAAAACTTCAGAAAAAAAACTAAGTGATGAGACAGACAACCCATCAGATGCAGAGTTCAAAACATTGGTAATCAGCATGCTCACAGAAATGATTGAATACAGGCACAAAATGAAGGAATAAATGAAAGCTTTACAAAGTAAAATAAAGCAAAATGTACAGGGAACCAATAACCAATGTACAGTGAGGGGAAGAAAAATGGGACTCAAATCAACAATTTGGAACAAAAGGAAGAAATGAACATCCAACCAGAGCAGAGTGAAGAAACAAAAAATTCAAAAAAAAAAAAACGAGGAGAGGCTGAGGAACTTCTGGGACAACTTTAAACATTCCAACATCCGAATCACATAGGTGCCATAAGGAGAAGAGGAAGAGCAAGTAATTGAAAACTCATTTGAACAAATAATGTAGGGAAACTTCCCCTACATTATTAACAAAGGAAATAGACATGCAAGTCTAGGATGCTCAAAGAGTCCAAAGAAGTATGATCCAAGAAGAAATACATCAAGGCACATCATAATTAAGTTACCAAAGATTAAAGATAAGGAAAGAATATTAAAAGCAGCAAGTGGAAAGGAGAGAGTTATCTATAAAGGAGTTCCCATAAGACTATCAGCTGATTTCTCTAAAGAAACCTTACAGGCAAGAAATAGCTGGAAAAAAGTACTGAAAGTCATAAAAGGCAAGAATCTAAACCCAAGATTACTTTATCCAATAAAGCTATCATTTAGAATAGAAGGGCAGATAAAGTGATTCCAAGATAAGGTCAAGTTAAAGGAGTTCATCATCACCAAGCTCTTATGAAATGTTAAGGGGACTTATCTCAGAAAAAGATCTAAAACTATGAACAGTAAAATGACAACAAACTCACAACTACCAATGACTGAACCTAAAAAATAAAAACTAAGCAAACAGAATTGGAACAGAATCAGAGAAATGGAGATCACATGGAGGGTTATCAGTGGGGAGGAGAAGGGGGAGAATGTGGGAAAAAGGTACAAGGAATAAGAATCATAATTGGTGGGCACAAATTAGGAAGGTTAAGAATAGTATGGGAAACGGAGAAGTCAAAGAACCTACAGGCACAACACATGGACATGAACTAAGTGAGGAGGGGGGATGCTGGAGGGTGGGAGGTGCAGGGTGGAGGGGGTAGAGGGGAGATAAAATTGGGAAACTGTAATAATGTAATCAATAAAATATACTTAAATTTTTGTTAGATTGTATTGTGACAGCTGTCATACCAGTTTGCATTAAAAAAACTTACCGAAATTGGTGAATTTTTGTGTAGCCATTTCAATATTGAAGAGGCAAGAAAATATGCAACATTTTTAGCATTTTATATTTTATTATTTCAAGAGAGATAAAAACTCAACTGAAACACAGACAAAAATTTTGTGCAGTGTATGGATAAGGTGCTACGACTGATCTAACGTGTCAAAAGTGGTTTGCGAAGTTTTGTGCTAGACATTTCTTGTTGGACATGCTGCACAATCCAGTAAACCAACAGAAGTTGATAGTGATGAAATCAAGACATTAATTGAGAACAATCAATGTTATACCACACAGGAGATAGCTGACGTGTGAATATCCAAATCAGCCTGGCTGGTGTAGCTCAGTAGATTGAGTGCAGGCTGTGAACCAAAGGGTCGCTGGTTTGATTTCCAGTCAGGGAACATACCTGGGTTGTGGGCCAGGTCCCCAGTGGGGTCCATGTGAGAGGCAACCACACACTGGTATTTCTCTCCCTCTCTTTCTCCCTCCTTTCCCCTCTCTCTAAAAATAAGTAAATAAAATCTTAAAAAGAAAAGAATATCCAAATCAATAACGCTATTGGTGAAAATGAAATGTGTCTTTTATTTTATGGGAAAAAAATTAAATAGACTTTTTAGACAACCTAATTGAGGGACAGCTTTGGGATGTGGGTGAAGCTGAAAATGAATGGAGGCTGCATTGCTGTCATCTCGCTGGGAAGGGGTGGTAATCATTCTAGTGGGCAGAGCTGTGAGTGGTGAACTTGGTCATCTATTTTGTGTGAAAGGAAAAGTGGCCTGAGGTGGGAATAGATTTCTGGGCAATGGCCAACAGCTTGGCTATCTGGTCAGAGGCCTAGAAGGGACAGGAATGGAAGACTAGAGACCTGGAGGTCTAGGATGGAGACATGTGGATGAATGTATGAGGATAGGCAATGCGTGTGAGTAGTTTTGTGCAGCATGTTAATGGGCTTCTATGGAAGAGAAAAATCCAAGTAGGCGACTTAGCCAGGTCATGGCAGCCATCCTTCCTCATCACCGCCCAGCCCAGGAACAAGAGCCACATAAACTAGTGGCCTTGGTGGCAGAGATGGAAGTTATACAGGACCCAACAGGAAGGACTCCCATTTATCAAGGTCAGTTTAGCTACTACTGTCTCTGTCCAGCCTGCCAGCAACAGAAACTACTCCTTGAGAATACTAATCAAGGAACAAGAGCACTCTACTTAGCGTCACATCAAAATGACCTACTCTGTGTCTTTATTTTCTATCCCTGCAACTCTAGATTCTGCAGGGTTTCCAGTGGATCTCATTCTTACAAGTAGACAAAATGAGAGTGCTATTGAGCCACAAATTCTGGCTGCCGCCTGGCAGTTCCATTGACTCTTGTGCCCAGGGGTCAGCAGGTGAGAAGAGGAATTGCCATACTTACAGGAATAATTCACCCTGGAGATCAGGAAGAGGCTTTTGTACAATGGGGACAGAAAAAAACGTGTGCAAATCCCAGGTGATCCATTGGTTGCTTACTAGTTCTCCACGGACCCCTTGTAGCTATGAACACATGCATCAGCAGCCCTGCTCTGAGAAGGGCTGAGACCCTCCAGAAATGAAAGTTTGGGTTACCCCACCAGGAAACTACCAGACCCTGCTGCTAGGATAGCTTGGGGTGAGGTGAATTAAAAATGTAGAGAAGAGGCAGAAGATAAGCATTTGCAGCCCCATGACCAACTGCAGAGGCAGAGTTCCTAGTTGTCTTATTAACTTTACTTTTTTAAGCTTTCCCTCAAGAAGAGAGGCTCCCAAATGTGTGGAGCTGCCCCCCAAATGTGTGGAGGAGGCACTCTTTGGAATGGAAGGGGAGATGTGTTGGCCATGGCTATGGACTGCTCAGATCTCTCTCCAAGAGAA
>PVKM010013747.1:0-29870 GCA_004027735.1 Carollia perspicillata | reverse complement strand
CAATTAAGCATAAGCTGCTAGAACACATTGTAGGTTAAAATACTCCACATGTGATAAGGAGGGGAGGGTCATAAAAACCCCTCTTCCTCTGGTAGAGCTGGGGTTCCAGGGAAAGGTGTTTCCCTGCAGTTTGAAGTGTGATTCTTGTAGTGACATAGGTCTCTTTGACTCTGGTCTTGGTCATTTCCAACTTGCTGCAGTCTTCAGGTAAATTTTCAGTTACTCTTCAGAGGAGAATATAGTTTTATTACAATTACTTATGATCTAAGGCCATACTGACATGCATATCATCTGGTTCATAATAGCAGTTCCTGTACAAAAATGAATTCATGAGTTCTTTTAACAAATTAATGAAGTACATGGGATCAATTATATGCTAGGTTTTGTATAACTTTATGAATGTGTGTACATATAAACCTCTGGCACACTTGAACATAAGACAAAATAAAACCAAAAAGGAAACTTTGCCCCTGAAAATTTAATCAGGCAATAAATTATAAGACATTGATTAATTCTTTGGCTTCACCTTTATTTTCTAAGGAAAGTCACATTTTGAACACATATAGAATTCCCCAAGAGGAATCCAATAGTTCCCAATAAATCAAATTACACCTAACTAAGAGTTTGAAAAACAAAATCACAATTCCTTCATCATCTAAGAAAGGAAATACTTTTATGGAAGAATTTTATCAAGTAAAGGTTTTCTTTCCTCATTGAATCTGAGATGTATGTAATTAAGTCCTGAGCAGATTTCCAAGCTCATTTTTATGTTTTACAACAAAAAATGGTCTCCAAAAGTAGACTTCTCTTTCTCAGTACACTCTAAGTCACTGATTTTAAATCACAACTAAGACTGTATCTTCATAGATTAATTCAAGTGGAGGGCTAGAGGAGTAGTCTATATAATTGAAGCAAAAATAACACTGCTGTAGTATAACTGATCAGCTTGTATAATCTATATATTTAAAAGGCAGATAAATCTATTCTTTTAAAAATAGATTTATTAATGCATATTGACACATACATAATTGCATATACTTAATGTGTATAATTTGATGAGTGTGGACACATGCAAACACTGTAATATACCATCATCACAATTGAGTTAATAGCTAACACTTCCCAGAGTTTCCCTGTGTCTCTTTGGTTGTATGTGTATCTGGGGTAAAAACACTTAACACAATATCTGCCCTCTAAACAAGTTTTGAAGTGAAATAGATCTGTTCTTTCATATTGTTTATAGAAATAGAAGACCTCTCTAGATGATCCCAAATTCTGCCAAGTATATGACTAACAGTTGGACTCTCTCCTGATTACCTCTCAATGCCAAGTAAAACTTTGCTTCTCATCCCCCCACTGAAATATACTGGAATGAGATTACAAAGAAATGCTCCTGAAGGAACATATGGTTGAATGAGCTGTACAGCGTAGATTGAATATTGAGCTGTGCACCACAATAAATTGCAGGTTTAACTGCCTGAAGCAGTGGTACATATGACCTGTTTTATGGCAATTATATTTATGGAACCAATTCAAACAGAAACTTGTCGATGATATGTTTTGAATGAAGAAATTGCAAGAATAAACTACAGATGTCTTCAAGCTTTGGTTTAACCTTGCAAAAATAGACTGACAGTTCACACAGGAGAAATATATTTGGTTAAGCAGGTGTCAAAGTCCATAGGCAAAACACCACGTGGTTTCTCTTCACAAGAATATTAACTCTCAAAAAGATCAAAACATTTCTATTTACAAATAACACTACAACGAACAAGCACAAAGGCAGTAATTTTTGAACCATGTAATGAATTACATGGCTTTATTTCATTGTATTTCTCCTCAGAAGTTGTTAATTATAAAATTCACAATTATTTTACCATATACACCATGACTAAAAGAATCCTGCTGATTAAACAATGATTTGATGTTTTAACAAGTCATAATTAATGCACAAAAAAGCCATTTTTATTGATTCTGGGTGGGGTTTTTTGGCTTTATTTTATTTTATTTTTTTAAGAATATAAGAAATAGAATAAAATTTTAATTAGTCATCTGATTTGAAAAGATGCTACAGACTTTGACTGATCAGGTGAATCATTCCCACCCAATGGCTAAAGTCTCTGTAAAGCTCTGTAGAGTTCAGTAGGTGAGAGATTCACTGCACTTCCCCTAGGGGCCTAAAGTTTTTGCTTACTGTTTAGTCTACTTCATCTATCATCACAAAATATGAAAGACTGGTAGCTTAAACAAAAGAAATTTCTTTTCTCAGTTCTGGAGGCTAGAAGCCTCAAATCAAGGTCTAGCAGGGTTGGTGGGTTAGTTTCTGATGAGGGCTTTCTTTCTGGCTGTCAAATGGTGCATTCTTTCCATGTCCTCACTTGGTCTTCCCTTGGAGCACATCGGGGGGAGAGATTGCAGGGGTCGAGAGAGAGAGAGAGAGAGAGAGAGAGAGAGAGAGAGAGAGAGAGAGAGAGAGATTCTTTATAAGGAGGCCAATTCTATTAGCTCATGGCTCAGTCTTATGATCTTTAAGGTCCCATCTCCAAATACAGCCATGCTAGGTGTTAGGGCTTCAACACATGAATTTGAAGGCAGCACAAAATTCAGTCCATAACGCCACTGCCAGTTTAAAATTTCTACTTCCCATGTATCTCCAATGTAACTTACAGCAACAAATGTCAATGTGTCCCTAATGTTGAATAGGGCTAATTAGAGACTTTTCCCCAAAGCCAAATATTTGTCTCAACCACTTAGGGAAAGTAGTGATTGCATGCTTCAAAGCCAAATGAAGGAGATTTTACATGGCTGACAAGGATCATAAAGTGGCACTTTCTTCTCTTGGAACTAGCATGGAGTAAGATCATCCAAGACCTGTGCTTTTGTTAAGGTCTGAGCAGCACAAAGACCTGGCTCTAAAAAACATATGACAAGGGGAAGAGAAGGATGCATTCTTCCTACAGGCAGCTCACCCTTTCTACCCTCAAATATCAAAGTAAAAGGACAGAGAGACCAAAAGTGATAATGCTAATGGAGAGCCTTCCACGTGGACAAGCACATCAGGAGAAAGAAACTGCATTTCTTCCAATAGACCTCAAACAGAAAATTGTAAATATTTTGTTTGTAATGTTCTGTGGCCAATAATTAAGATAACAGACAAATTGCAATATCAATATTACCAGATAAAATCATATCATAGAATAATTTAACTAACATAAAATCACTACAGGACTTGGTTATTACATGATATCCCTCTAAAATATTCCTGCTGCAAAGAACATTCTGAGTTTTTGTGCATCCATCATCCATGTTTTCCTTTGGGAACATCCTCTTCCCTCATGGCTTGACATCTTGGGGACTATCAATTAAGGTGACCAAGGTGTCCCTGTAAGTTAAATACCTAAGAGACTCTGTTTAAGGACTTTTGAATCTCGAGCAGAGTTCTGCAAATGGAAAAAGCAGCCCTAAAAGGACTGCTACCTGAATCTCACTACTTGTTCTAGTTCTAGCTTTTTCCAAACCTAGGTTGTTTCACTTCTGCTTTGATTCTTTAATTATTCTGCAAATTTTATTTAATTTTAAATTAGTCTGTGCTTAAATACCTCTAGTAATAGAAACCAATTATCTTATCTAATATTTATCTTTATGTGTTAAAAATACTCTCCCTTTCCCTGAACTGAAACCTGAGCCCTGAAGCTTCCTCCAATAGTTCTACTTTTCTCTCCTTAGGGATATAAAGAGAGATCCAAATCTTCTTCCATGGTGCCAATTTTTCAAAATATTAAACTCATTTTTTCCATATCAGTTTTATATAAGTTCCTAAAACAGTTTAAATATGACATGATTCATATCTTTATCATCCTTTTGTAATACTCACTAACTTAACTTACTGCCCTAAAAGTGAAGTGCATAGAGTTGACTATAATATTTTATGTATGCTCCATTGAAAATAAGGAAAAAACTAAACTGTTAACTATTCCATTCTTCAAGTCTCTTCTTCAATGGTCTTGTCTCAAGTGAAGTGAAGACAAATCATGTTAGATAATGGGTTTGAACACAATGATTTATTGTTATAAATGCTATCGATTAATATATTATAATGTTATATATTGCATAGTTATTTTACAATTTTATATATAATTTTTATAATTATTTCAAACATGCTACTAAGTAAAATAACCTCATAAAACTTGCACTGTCATTTTTGTTTTTAAGTTTGATAACTTTATTCTTTCATATAGTAAATTTTTATGTCAAAAATTAACCAGAATACAAAATAGAAGAACAAAAGAGGCACATGGGAGCAACGTTGTAACTGAGCAAGGACAGACAAAAGAAAAGCAGAAATGATCATTAAGATTTTTCATGTAACAAGCTTTAAAAGTATTGCTTGCTATTCTTTCCTTTTTGGAAAGGCAAAGCTATGTGAAGTAATAATTATAATAATGTATTCTTTGGTTTATAGTGTATATGAATGTAATATGTATAAAATATTGTCAGGAGTATCAACTTAGTATAAATCTGAAGTAGAGTCTGATGTCATGTTGTATATCCAAACCTGAGAACAGTACTAAGAAGATAACTGAAAAAGACAGTAATAAAATTATTTTAAAAATTATAATTTTACATTAGAAAATATTCACTAAATATAAAATAAAGCAGTAAGAGAGAAACAGAATATATATATGCACACACACATAAAAGTAGATTTACATTTGAGAAACAGTTTATTGGAATAGAACTAATAATGTCCCTATTTGTAAATGGCTATGAAAAGTAACAAATCAGCTTAATAAAGTTGTAAGTAAAAGAAATACACAAAATTTGTATTTTTATACACTAGCATTGAAAAATCCAAAAAATAAGAAAGCATTTTCATTTAAAATATCATCAAAGAGAATAAATTATAGCAAGAGAGATGCAAAAATCATACTCTGGAGTTACCTTCCTAATAATTAGCTTTTGTATGATTCTCTTTAGATTTATACTGCTTGGTGTTTGTTGAGAGTCTTGTATCTTTACATTAAATTTTTTATTAAATTTTTGAAATTTTCAGCCATTATTTTTCAAATTTTTTCATGTTTTGTTTGTGGAATTCCCATTACGTGTACTTACTATGTTTGAGATTGGTCTGTTCATTTTTCTTCAAATTGGATACCTATTGATGAAACTTAAAATCACAATATTTTTCTTGATGTCATATCTTCTGTTCAACCTTTCTACCAGATTTTTTTGGCTCCTTCACTTTTAATCTCTACAATTTTTATTTAATACTTTAAAATAGCTTTTATTTATTTACTGTTAAATAACAAAAAAAAATATTTTCCATTGACAGATAAACTATACTGGTGCTCAAAAATATTTGTTAAACACAAAGAACACAGTGCATAAGAATTTATAAAGGAACAAAACTGAAACATGTGAAAATTAAATATGCATATTTTAATCTGTAGAACAGCTAGCTATCAATATCAACAGAGAAATCAACATGACACATTTAGAAGCATAATATTAGCTTAATACCAAGTGAGGCAGTAATGCAAGAACAGAGAACTTAAAAAAAAATACAGGGAAATATAGAAAATACCAGAATGACCAATATAAACCCAACCATGTCAACAATTACATGAAACGTGAGTGGGCCAGTTATTTCAATCAAAATACAGAGATTGTTAGACTGGATGAAAGGTAGTACTTTCCTGTATGTGCTCAACAAAGATACACTTTACATTAAAAAACACAAAGAGCTTAAAATATAGAAAAATGTATACTCTACAAATAGTCTCCACAAATAAGTAGAGTGGCTATATTCATGTGGCTATATTCATATCACAGGAAATAGACTTGTATTCCTTCTAAGAAATATTTCTAGAGATGAAAAGGGACATGTTATAGAGAAAAAATCAGTGCATGAAGAAGCTATAACAATTATAAATATATATGCACATAACTCTCCCAAAATATGATAACTATATATATTTTGGCACCTAAACACTCCTCTCTTGAAAGGAAATAAGATGAATTCTGTAATCTCTGTACCCATACAGCTTCAGTGCCGTGAACCCTTTATAGTAAAGGAAACTATTTTGTTTTGCTAATGTCAGATAAGGGTAGTCTTTTTAAAAATTTGCTAAGAAAGAAGGGTGATAGATGTAAATGATTGTTGAAACCATATCCCAAATTCATAAGCATAAAGAAAGAAACCATTGTCAACTACTTGATTTGGGAATGATTTGTTCACCTGGGAAACAATTCATATGCTTTATGTAGAAATTTTGAGCCAATAGCTAAAGCATACACATTTTTTAAAATTTTTGCTTCATGCATGATCTTCACTGTATCACTTTCAGATATTGGGAGGATTCACTCTTTTGAGGCCTCATCTTAACTCTCCCAAGAACAATTGTTCATATTGGTTTTCACAATACACCCCATATAATTTTTTAAGGAGTTTATCAATTTCATGTCAATAAAAGATTCAGTTTTTGAGAGTTATAAGCTATGTGATTTGGAGTTATGCCTCTCTAAATAAAAATATGTGATTGGCTGGTCTTTAATATTATATATTTCCATGAAAATTAATGTTATTAATTTATTCTTCTAGCTAGTTTTGGCTGGTGCCATTTTTGTACAGTGGGGGTTGGTGATGAAGGTCCACGCCCAGCACAACACATTGTCAGAAGTATGGTTTGAAACTCAGGGAAGTCATGTTATGGTGTTTGTTCCATTCTCCTGACATAAAGTTAATTTTCTCAATAATAGCCACATTGGAAATAGCAAATATAAAAGCTTCATTTCCCCATCCCTCAAAAAGCTTTTTAGCCAACTTTGAAATCCCCAAAGAGTATCCAGAAAAATACCTATCAACTGAAAAATGTCAAAGCAAGCACTCTGCTTCAAAATTAAATCACAGAAAAAGCCACAATAGGCTGCTGACTTCTTTGGTGCCTCTGAAGCTTTCCTGTCCGTGTTAACTCACCAGGGCTCACTCTGCTGCTGAGGGCACTAACGCTTTGCTTCCACTTCTGTGCACAGTATTTTCTTTCTTGTAAATAATGAAGTAAGGATATGGGCATTGGGTATAGGAAATGAGCAGGCACCCTTGAAGTAAATGAAGCAACTTTTGAATATGCAATGATATTTCAAAGCCAAGACCACAGTTTATTCACACATTGAAGGTGTCCCATGTTCCCTGGAATCTTAGGGTTCTGCAACATAAATACAAAGTACATAGCTCAGAATAGCTGGAGAACTGATTCTACAATGCCAGGTGTCAAAGCTAAGTGAAATAGTGATATCTGATCAGTCAACCTAAAAAGTCTCTTTACTTCAACTTCTAACACACTCCTCCCAGGAGCGTCTTGTCTTGTCTTCTCTTTGGTGTTTCTGGTCGTGGAAGCCCCACATTCAAACTCTAAGTATAGTCATGACGCAGGAGTCAAAGGTCAGCACCTAAGAACTCTGCATTCCCACGGCAGGCTGTAAAAGGTGATAATATTACAATTCTCCTCCACCTTAGCTGTTGTTTTGGACAGGAGCATCAGGATTCCCAGGATCCTGGCTGGGATTTGGTGACTTTAAGGCTCTGTCTATTCTGAACACGCATAATAGCTATGGGAAGTGAGCAGAAGCTAGCAGAAGCCCGAAGAAGCATTAGACCCCAGGACAATGACTGAAAGAGTCAGGGAGGAAGAGTGTCCCTAAGAATGGAAAAAGGCTAAGACTATTATGTGGTGCTTTGATCAGACTTAAGGTGCTTTTTGCAAGACACTTAGAAATTGCTCCACGTGCGGATCTGGAAGCCAGACAGGAGAACTTGTAGTCTTATGCCAGGAAAGACTGATCCAGCAAGTGACCATGCTTCTTATAAGGGATCGTTTAATGAAACAAGGATCTAAAGCCACTCATTTATTTATTCCATAAAAATATATTGGGTATTTACTATATGCCAGGAACAGGTCTAAGTACTGGGGATGCAACAGTACCAAAATAAACAAACAAATGATCAACAAAAGGAAACAGTGCCTTCCTTCTTGAAGCTTACATTCTGATGGGGAAGATAAACAATAAACAAATAGAGTAAACAAGCAAACACATAACACACTGGTACATGATTTGGGATGTAGTAATTACCTAACAGTTACAGTGACGTTCCTCCTGGGTATAATCCTGGCCAAAATGCACATGTGAGGGATGGAGGACAGAAAAGAATACACAACCTCCAACTAGCTGGCACCAAGGCTGAAAAGAAGTGAAGGTCTACCTTAAAGGTTTCAGAATCCACAGTGTCACCAAGTCACATGCACTTAATGAGCAGAAGGGGAATGTGTTATTTACACACGCACATGCCTGTCTCTGTCATTTCTGAAGCAATAACAGTACTGATGCAAAGCTGTGAGAATGAATCCACTTTCTTCCCCTTGAGACAGCACAGCACAGCTGGTTTGCTGCTTTAAATAGAAGTATTATTTTATTTTTGAGTGAAATCAAAGTTTATGGTTATTCATCTAGATGGTTAAAGTTTTTTTTTTAATTATCAATTATAGAGCCCAAGATTCTGAACTTAATTGACTGTTACTGTAGGTTTATTAATATAGGATGAATCTTCACAGTTATAATCTATGTCTTTAATTTCAAAATAATGGAAACTCCTGAAAACTGCTATCGAACTCTGAAAGCATTATCTACCATTGAAATATGTACTTCCAAAGCAGAGTCTCCATGCCCGTTGAGCCGGCCAGCCTCACCATGTTACCATTAACCCGCACACGTTGATTAAATACTAATGTGACCCCAAGGCAGTTTCAACTGAAGGGTTTTTTTCCCTATAAGCCTCATGCCTCCAAAGCTATTAAGTTACTCTATTCTTTTGTTAATTATCTGAAATGTTATTAATCTGAAACCTAAAACTCAGAACTTCTTTAAAGCTACTCTACAATGACAATGGGGTTGAAGTTAGAAATATAATTAAGAGATTTTAATGGTTAATTTTCAAACTTTTAGAACTTAACACACATGCCATTCTCTTCTTTTGTCTGAATATTTTCTTGTTCCCCCAAATCACTTATTTATTTATTTATTTTTAGAGAGGGGAAGGGAGGGAGATAGAGAAAGCAACATCATTGTATGGTTACCTCTTGAGAGGACCCCACTGGGGACCTAGGTCACAACCAAGTCATGTGCCCTGGCTAGGAATCAAACAGGCAACCCTTTGATTTGCAGGCCAGCACTCAATCCACTGAGCCACACCAGCCAGGGCACCAAAATCATTCTTAATAGGGAAAGCTGCAGTCTTTTGCAAAAAGATTGGAAATAGATTGGGAAATAATAAAAAATAATAATTTGTTTTCATATTGATGTTGATATTTTAACATTTTGATTCAAAAATTGATATACAATTTATAATCCTCATTATTAACTTTCCAATAGAACACTCACTTTCCCCACGTTCCTTTCCCCTTTTCACCCTTGAAATTGAACAGTGCCCTCCAGAAAGATAAAATTCTAGTGCCCCTGATACTATCTCTCTTCCACACAGGTCCTGAAATCAAAGACAAATAAAACAGGCATGCATTATGTCTTCTTGTCTTGGGAAGAATTTAGGATAGTCAGAGACCATATTTAGCTCAGAAAAAAAAAGACATGAAGAACTGGAATATTGGTTGTTCCTACAAGCTGTGGCATAGGTATATCATTTAAAGATAAAGTAATAGTGATTTTAATTGTCAACAACTTTTAACATAATAAATGGTCTCAAATGAAATTAGTTTTTTGCATCTGGTTTGGTTGGCTCCCTGAGTACATGAAATCTTTAAATATTTTGGCAGCTACTATTATTAATAGATGTTTCTGGAAAAATGAATAATTTACATATAAAGGATGTTGCATATATCATCTTGGCATCATAATACATTGTGAAGGCGGCCATTAAGTTCTAATCACTATCTAATCAGTTAGTAAACACAATAGTCTTAACTTAAAAAAGGAAAAAATAAACTATGTCAAATCAGATTGAATCTTTTATCTGATATACTTTTTTTTTTTGCAGCAGCAGTGGAATTGGTAGGTTTATTCTAGTACAAATTTGTTTTAGACCACAATTTTGTTCTAAAGCAGAACAAATATTACTTTCAATATGCTGGTTGAATTTTTGCTTCTCTGTTTATTTTAACTTTTAAGAAAGTTTCTTTACTCCCTGGTAAACATGGGTTCAGTACATTGACATGATATTTATTAGTGTCCAGTCCTGTCTTCAAGACTCCATTCAGGTATTAATGTCCCGATAAGGACAAGGAGAACAGTCCAATTCAGTCCTGGAGTCAGTCCCTTGTTAAAAGTGTGACATCAAACAATCAATTTAACATTACTAACCTTGTTTTTCTCATTCAAAACATGGAGAATATAAGAGTGCTTATTCATAGTGATGCCATCAGTACTGAATAAAACAATGCCAAGCAAATGTACTTGGTACAGTGCAATCTCTTGAAAGTCCCCCTGTGCCCTCTATTCCGATAACACTCATTCTTTCCATTTTTCTGAGTGAGCCATTTCTTTTATTCCTGGTTTATTTTGCTTTTCTATTTGTACTACTTAAAATGCACTGTTTTCTTTCTATGTGAATTCTTATTTAACAATCAAGTTCTAAGTTACTCATCATCTCTGTTATATAATCTTTATTAACTCTACCTCTTCTGCCCATCCTCTCAACAGTGCAAACTGACCCTCACTATGTACCTCCTTAGTGTATTGTGGAGGTTCTGTCTTAGCAAGCACAAATTTGCGTTTTATCTTTTGTTTACATCCTTGTTTTTTCCACTAAATATAAATTTTTGAGGCCTTAGAAATACTCATATTAATATACTCTTCCTAAGAAAAGTACCTGAAATATAATTAATGTGCAGTAAGTGTTGAATGAATAACAGCATAAATAAATGCATATTTAATGCATTACAATCCCCATTATGGAAATTATCAGGATGTACAAGATCCAGTGAGTGCCCAGAGAACTTAGCATGTTCAGGTATCAAAGTAGGAATGCCAACAAAAGTACATTATATAACCCACTGAGTCCTGTGTTTACAGGCAGGAAACAAATATTTGGAAGTTATAAACAATTTGCCCTAAAATTGTAGCAAAATTGGAGTTGGCAATAAAGGTTGTATTGATTTAATACATACAGTTTATATATAAATGTAAAATATAAATATGAACAAGGATATAGATATAGATATTGTTTTTTTAACTCGTGTTAGTATAACATACATAGAGGTGCTAAAGAGTCAATGGTATCACAATAGTTACAACTAAAAGCCATCGTCATCTGCCTCACCCTAGATTCCTGTCCCCAAGAGACTGACAATTTCAACTCCATTAGCTGTTTCTCTTGTATTTTCTACTTATATATAGGCAGCATACTTATAATAGTATTATGCTATATTATTTTTTGTTTCATATTTAGATATTCTTATTAAACTACTACTAGAGATGATGGAGATTTTCTTTTCTTACATTCTTTCCTCATTTTTCCAGAATAGATATTTCATAATTTTGGTTAAATAAACATGCAGTTTTAACAAGAGTATGACTATAACAATGTTAATCTCAGCTCAGTTGCAAAATACTGGGAGACTAAGTAACTAACAATCCCTCTAATACTTCAATACATGAGAATCTGCAACCTTCTCTTCAGCTTGAAGAGGACATTCCTGTTTTGCTTGAAGATTCTATATGTATTCCCAGGAGATGGTTAGTTACCTTGTAGAACAAAATATTTCCTCCTTACTTGTCACTCCCTGTATAGGGCTCATTGGCTTCTAATATACAATTTAGATCCCAGTATGTTTCAGGTGATCAATCACAAAGTTAAAGCTATAGGAGAGAATTACAAATCAAAAGCATTACAAGATTTTGATCAATGTATCAACACACATGTGGAAAGTGGCCATGTGAATGTATTTTTATGTGGATAACTCAGGGAGGCATAAAAATGATTTCAGATGTATTGATGGGGGTCAGGTCTCCTGCACAGCCATCCCCTATCTAGGCCCTTAGATAAAATCCATGAGACACTCTTTTTACCACATATCTATGTAGAAAGAAACAGTCTCTGAGAAGTGTTGTAATGGGTAATTTCTACAGGCCAACAGCCAATGGAAGATACTGCTGCTCAAATGGGTATTTACTTTCAGTGGTGATACTGGAAGCAACCAAGAAGCAGCTCTAATTTATAGGGTGAAAATACATTTACTCAGCAGCAGAATGGCCTGAACTAGATAAATCTTTGGTGGTTACTTATTGATCATGATGTCCTTAGCAATACATTTTATGGCTGCTCAGAAAGTTCCCATGTGACTTGTGAAAGTAGAAATATTTTATGTGTGCCAGTCAGAGATCTGGTTTGAGCCACCACAAAAACTGGCCTGGTATGTGATTCCCAAAGCAGTGTCAGACCGCAGAATACAAGTTCTTTGAAGTATTCAAAGTATACTTAAGTAAAAAAAAAAAAACATATAATCTCATAGTACGGTTGATTTTTTTACTAACCTTCCTCTGTACTTATTTTCTAGGTTCTCTGTGCATAAATAAGGTAAAATACCAATTCTATTTGAGAGTGATTAGATACTGATTATGAGCTAATGCTAACTTTAGGGGATCCACTATATTACTATGGACCATATGTGTAATGTGGTCTCATGGATCTGGAGAGAAATGGATATACTTAGCTGTGATGACAATGCCTACAATAATTTTCTAACAGAGTTAGAGACACTGGTACAGGAAGTATCAATTAGGAGGCTCAGGAATTGTTTTATTTTTTACCAAAGAAAATAATAAGTCAAAAGTAATACTCCAGACTTGAGAGACTACAGAGTGTAATGCCAGCATAGAAAATGTGAATGATGCTCCGGGAATGATTCCTATCACTTTTCCAACCTGTTTGATTTCTAGAGAAGACAGAAATATTTTAGATGATGATAGTTGCTTATTGTAAAAGTAAACAAAACATACTTGCAATAGTATCTATTCCTGTTGCCTCTTTGCTGTAGGAAATCAGCAAAGGCCTTCGTCTCCATTATATTTGTTTCTACCACCACAAGGTAAAACACACCAGAAGCAGTGTGGTCTCACTCAGCAGAGATAGTATTATATCTCTGCTCTTATGTTTTAGAGAGAATCAATTATCAGCATCTGTGCCATAATTCAATTTTCCAGAGCCTTGATCATTCCAAAAATCTCAAAATAAATAAAATTGGTCTACCAAAGACCTGTCAAACTGCAATCTATCTATTAGCCAAATTCAGTCAATAATATTTTTGTAAGATCTGTGAGCTATGTACAGTTATTATACTTGTAAAGAGTGTAAACATACACATGCACAAATGTATATGTAGCAAGAACTAAATGTGGCTCACAAACCCTAAGGTACTTATTTTCTGGTGCTTTAAAGGAAATAAGCCAACCCATGGTCTACCATAACAATAACATCATATTAATAGCACCTAGTAGGCAGAAAATGGCAGTAGTTTGGATGACCTGTAATACAAACTTATGCCATAAGTTACAAAATAAATCCCATGAACAAATTGGTCTGCCAACTTCATGAAGTTTCAGTGTTTTTGGTGTTCTAAAGCATTTAGAAAATCCATTCTAAGATGAATAATACTTACTAGGACTAAGAAAGATATACTCTGCATTACTGGGTTTCTGTAGGAGATGATTCTGCGTGGCATGGACCCAGCCCCCAGTGGCAAACATTTACTGCAAAGTAACTTCCTAAAATCCATGCTAAACCTTCCAAGGATGAGTGTAACCGCTTCAACTACTTTTGCCCTTTTCATTTGCAAATATCCCTTTTCTGTGATGTGATTAGCAGCATTGGCTTCTTTGTTTTCTGTGAAAGGTAACCACCTAAAGCAACCTATGCAGAGTAAATGAGGACCATCATGTAATGTGCCAAGAAACCCAATAAAGGCCCATCTCAGCAAGGGCTGCAGTGTTTGCTCCCCTTGAGAGAAAAGCCATGCTGTCCCTTTTCCTCCACCAGACTCGGTAGTCTGTGTGAATGTCTAGTATCATCCATAATGATGCAGGCACTACAGGCCAGTGTCAACGTCAGGTTTCTTTGGGTTTGGGAGACTATTTGGGTTGAACTCATTTATTAAATGACATCAATGGCTACCAGCTTTGAATAAGGTCCAAAGCAAGAGAAGGTTCTCCACCTTCTCCAAGTTCACTGCTACCTGCTCTGTACTTGACAAGAACTGTTTGAATAAAGCAATTGAATGAAATAAAGTTCAGTGACATAACTTGAAAACCATGTATATGTGTAATGCCCAGAATAGTAAAATGGGACATCTTCATTTTACTGGTTCATTTAATAGATATTTTAAAGCAATATTGTATTTCTAGTCATTAAGAAACTCATTCCCTAATGGAGAAATATTATACCTCAGTACAAAATGATCAAAACTGCATCATCTGTAACAAAGTAAAGGGCATACATATATTTCCTTGTAGCTCTATGATATATGACCTTGTATCCCAACACCCAAAATAATAGTCAAGTAACAGAACAACACAAACCTGGCTGGAGATTCAAGTGACGAAGGAAGGAGAACCAAGATCTCAAGGAGGCCCTGTGCCCTATTGCAAACCTTTCTCTGAAACCAAGTGGGGAGCAGAGTGTGGACCGGTGCCCCTGTCCAGCAATGACCGGATAGACACACTTTCCAAACCTAAAGTTACCTTCTTGGAGCAAAGGTATGTAGAAGTGGGAATTAACATTTTAAAAGAGGCAACTGTTGCTGTTAAGAGAATATATTCCTGTCACTCCCAACTGTCCCTAGAGAAGGACATTCATCTAGTGTAATAGTTTCCGCCTTTTCTCTGCCACTCAAGGAGGTAAGTAGGTTATCTGACTAGTCATTTTTGGAGCAACATCTAGGTGTGCATAGTCTATTATCTATCCCAGTCTTGCTTTTCTTTTGTAATTTGCTTACGTGCAGAGACTTCGCCTTCTGTTCTGCCCTTTATGGTGCGTTACAAGGAATGTGTCACAAGGCAGGAAACCTGCATTTGTTCAATACTAACTAAATGGATGAGTGAGTCTGCTCAACTGTGAAGTACAATGTTAGGATATTTATGTTATGTGCACCTAATTCATATTCCTCAATAGCGGCATCAATAATAAAGTTCACATTTTGCCCTTCATCTGCCTGATTCTTTGTCAGTATATTATATTAGCCTTCTCAAACTCCAGCACTTTTAGATACTCAGATTTTACTAGCAAAGGTCTCGGGACTTGCTGGAGAGGACACCAAGTGGGTACTTCTTTCCACAGCAGCTGCTTGTTATATAAAGTATAGAATTTAGCAGTAGTCGTTGTAGTAGAAGTAGCGGTAGGAACTGACCTTTATTGAGTACTTACTATAATCCAGGCACTATGAAACAAATGTTAAATAGATGACTTTATTTAATCTTCACAACAAATCCAAGGGGTAATTATAATCATATGCCCACTTTAGGGATGTGCAAACTGAGCCATAAGAAAAAAAAAAGCATGCTCAAGTCCACAAGTCAATATTGAATGAGGCTGCAGTTGAACTAAGGGAGTGGACTTCTCGATATTTGTCTCTAATTACTTTTTATTTGACATTTTCTTCATAATCATTTGAGATGATTATTTAACATTTTGTGATATCCTGGTTTTTAATGCCTCCTCCTATATACAATGATTAAGTGTATTTATAACCTTGATCCTATTATTTGCATAAATTATTTACATAATTTACATCTAGAAATAGTTTTACATTTCCTTTATTTAGTAGGTATGAGAGTGCTAACTGCATGTCTCATTTTGTAACCAAGTGTATAATATACTAAAGGGAACTGGGCTGGATTTAGAAGAATGGAGCTCAAATTTGGTCTCTATCATTTATTAGCCAGAGTGCTCACCTGTTGGGCCTGGGCAAGAGGTTGCCTTGCAATCACATCCTGTCCATTCAGAACAGCTCCCAGTCACCGCATGGTGATTCGTGAATCCATTCCCCACATTCACAAGTTTGATCCAGAAGATAGACATGTATGCACTTAATGAGAAATTTTAAAACTAGTAGTACAAAAAAAATAGCAAAGCTTAATAGAGTCCTGCTGAGAGTTGAGCTAAACTACCCCCATGATATTGCTTCCTGGCATCCATTTCTGGTGAGTAGGCAGCCTGCAGGGACCTTGAACTGATGCTAGTTGCTCCATGAGGGCATGCCTTAGAAACAACTCAAGAGTCACAAATAAATGTAAGTTCCTGATTCATTCCCTCTGCACCCCTTGTGATAAGTCTGTTTCTCCTGCCTCCCAACTCCTTCCCACTGTGTACCCTTTAGATAAGACTCCCACACAGTTTATCAAAACCCCACCCTTTTTGGTTTGAATTGACCAATCAGACCTTAGCCTGGGAACCCCCTTTGGGTCCTAAAAGGCACGTGCCTAGGCCCTGCTGCTTGCTCTTGGCCTGCACCCTACCTGGACCTCCCCAGGTAACTCCTCGAGGTGTGCTATATACCTCCTCCAGGACCTGTAGTAACCAACCTCTCTGTTTCAATTCCTTTGTGGTCTTCCATTGCAAATCACCATCCAACATCCTGGGGGCTCTACCTAAGAGATATCAATTTAACAAAGTCACAACCAGTCCTTAACATACAGGCAACTATAATTTAAATGGGAAATTTTCCTAATGATTTTTTAAGGCAAAGCAAACAACAGATCCTAGTACTCCAGAAAATATTGTTTCAGCATAACTCTTTTGTTGTTTTTGTGAAAAGCAAGACCCCACACCACCAAATGACATAGAGAGTCAACCAATGTCTGTTTTATTAACTGATTCAGAGGAACATGTGGGAACACATGCAGAGCTGTTTCCTCAGTCTGCCAGTACGCCAGGTGACTGGAGGAACTCAGAACCACACGTTTTTCCAGTTCTGACCACATGTAGCCATTCAATGGCTAATTTTTTTAGCCAAATCTTCAGGCAGGCTTATATGAAAATAATTCTGCTTCTCTGTGTAGGACCAGCTCAGGACATGAGAAGCACAGACTTATTCCTTACAGTCACCTCTCAGCTACTCCAGCAAGGCTGTCCATATTAACTGAGTAACTGAAATCTTCATTCTGACACACTTCATGCATATGGGAGTAGATCAAAGTCCTCAAGTAGCTCTTGCAAATATATTTCTTGGGTAAAAGCCTGTGTGCTTAATAAAAATAAATAGGAAACAGGTATTAGTGTGCCTTAACTGTGTTTGGTCAACAATAGCATCCAAGAAACAGTAACACATACACTACTCAATATGAGTGAGGTTTCTTCTTGAGCAGATCAGTCTTGTAAAATCACTTTGCAAGTAATGAATGAATATATGAATATTCATTTATTAATAATTGCCAGTGCCTGTATACTCCTTGGAAAGTCTTTCCATTTTTCCAATTTAAATAAAAAGTAATTTTCAGGATCCTAATAATAATTTCTCCATTTTTATTTCCATCTTCATCCCTGTATATAACTACTGCTCTCCATCTAGGTTGCAAACTCTTTTATGTCCATTTGTTTTATTTTTCTCTTTCTCACTTTTTGGTGTGACACACTTTGTCCTCTTCCCATGGATAATTTTAATTAATTTTTAATTCCATATATGAATACTGCTTTCTTAGGGAGATCTTTAGCTGCTCATAAAGGCATGGGGTACTCTTAGAAAATACTTGTTTAATGAGTATATTAATGACTTATACACAATAATAAATGATCACTTATATTTTAATATTTAAATTACTTTCTCTTATCCTTTGCAGATCCTAAAATTTCTACATTTTTAGAAATATTAGTGATTTACTTCATTATTCTAACTACAATTGGAAATTATACTGTATTTATTTCCTGAGTATATTTGTCATGGTTTTAATGGGATACTGTCCCAAAATCTTCCCATGGACTCTATTGTCTATAGCTATCAATTAATAAATCAATATACAGTGTATGAATTTCTAATATTTGAGTCTCATAATCTCTGAAACACTCTAATCAAGTAAAACCTCTACCATATTTCAAGCCTTCACTACCATTTTCTGTATTCCCCTCTGACCACAGATTTCCAGCTATCTCATGTAATAATTTCACATATATATTGTGATGATTACCTTTATGTGTCAACCTGACTGGGTTAGGGAATGCCCAGATAGCTGGTGAATATTATTTTTGGATATGTTTCTAGAAGAGCTTAGCATTTGAGTTGGGGGCTAAGTAAAGCAGATGGCCAACCCCAAAGTTTGGGGGCATTATATAATTCAATGAGTGTCTGAATATAACAAAAAAAGGAAGGTTTAATTCACACTCTGCTTGACTACTTGAGCTGGAACATCAAACTTTCCCTGCCCTCAGTGCCTGTGGCTCTCAGGCCTTCAGTCTATACCACCAGCTTCCCTGGTTTTGTAGCTTGCAGATGGCAGATTGTGGGACTTCTCAGTCTCCATAACCATGGGTGAACCGATAACTGTGATAAGTCTTTATCTCTCTCTCTATGTGTATATATATGTGTGTGTGTGTGTCTGTCTGTCTGTGTATAGAGGGAGAGTACATATACACACACACGTGTGTGTGTGTGTGTGTGTGTATACACTTAATAGTTTTGTTTCTTTCTCTGGAGAACCCTGACTGTTACGTACATGATGCCACCACTACTAAAAATCATTTATAATAATGACAAAAGTGTTTATTTGTTGGCTATTTTCTGTTAGGCATTCAACTAAGTGCTTTACAAACACTACCTTAGCAGGTACTCACAGTCTCAGGTAGAATGCAGGCACCATGAGGAAAATGGAATATATTTATTTCATTCACTATTGTGTATCCAGTGAATAGTGCAATAGTTGGCTCACATATTTTTCTCTACTAAACATTTACTGAATAAATGATTGCCAGGTTTTATTAAGTTTATTTGTGGATGAAGAAATCAAATCACAAATATATAACTTACTCAAGGCTAGTTACAAAATTGCAAATCTTCAAAGCAAAGAATTTCTGATGTCATATTTCACTCTAGAATTGCATGATAAATTACTTTTCTGTCATCTTACTGACTTCCTGTTTCATAAATCAATAAACACACTTTTACCTACATTTCCTTCTCTATATAACCATATCTCATTTCTCTCATTGAAATCCTTAAATTTTTATTTAATAAATGTTTATAGGATAAATAAAGAAATGAATGAAAACACATGTGTCACTAAGAATGTGGAGTAATATGATTCCATGTTAACACATACAGTATAAGATCGGTTTAATGTGTTAGTTAATAATTATTATCTTTAATGCTTTAAACTTCAAAGTAGAACAGCATGAAAAGCATATGATGAAATATGTAGATCAGGGAAGATGATGTAAAAAGAAATAACTGTATGAATAAATTTACCAGTTTATGAAGAATATATGCAAATAATATTGTGAATGACATTAGGGATTTTTATTGTACAGCAAGAAAATTATCTGAGAAAATTCAAGAGTTTTTACTGCAATATTCATAATGTAGAGGATTCAGTGTTTATTGGACACTAATAAATTTTAAATGACCAGAAAAGCACATATTTATATTCCCATGCCAACATAATGACTATGTACACAAGGTCTATCTGGAAAAAGTCTGGCCATTGTTAATACAACAAGAAGGGTTTGCATGACATCAATGTAACCTGACAGCCAAGGAGAGTGGATTGGAATGTGCATGCATGAACAGTGACAACTTCACTGTACTAGTCAAGAGGCAGTAGACACTGTTGAGTGTATATGTGTACTGTGTGATAGTTGCATTCAGAATGACTGAGTGAGTGCATCAATGAATCTGCATCAAATTTTACATCAGCTTGAACATTCTTCTGTGGAAACTATTCAGATGATTCAGAAGGCTTTCAGGGATGATGCAATGAGGGCAGTGCAAATAAAAATGTGGCACAAATGCTTCAAAGATGGTCAAGAATCTTTTTAAAGTAGTCAATGTTCTGGAAGACCTTCAGCAAGCCTGAGAATGTTAAATATAACCCAGCCCTGCTACAGCCCAGATTTGGCACACTGCAACTTCTGGCTTTTCCGAAAACTAAAATCACCTTTGAAAGTAAGAGATTTCAGACTGTTGTTGAAGTTTAGGAAAATATAATGGGGAAGCTGATGGGATTCCAACAAAGAATTTTGCAGAGTGTTTTGGACAGTGTAAGAGATACCAGGAGAACTGTGTGAGGTCCCATGGTGCCTACTCTGAAGGGGACTGAGGCATGATTGTCCTATGTACAATGTTTCTTGTATCTGTATCTTCTTCAATAAATGTCTTTATTTTTCATATTACATGGCTGGATACTTAAATATTTGAATTCGTGACAGGTGTATAGCAAGCAAAAAATACCCATATCAATCAATAAACTATGTCCATAATGGTTAATTTTATTTTTAAATAACCAGTTATTTAGTGAATTGTTAATCTGGAGATTTTGTAGATATAATTAAATTCCATAATCAGTTGACTCTGAATAAGGAAGATTATCCTACATTATCCTAGATATCCTAGATTAAGTAAGGAAAATTATCCAAGAGACAAATATAGAAATGCATAGAATAGATATAGATGATATAGATATAGATATAAATATAGATATACGAGGTCTGTCCATAAGGCATCTAACACATAATATGAAAAATAGACACATTTATTGAAGAAGATAGAAGACACAGGAAACATTATACATAAGTCAATGACACCTCAGTCCCCTTCAAAGTAGGCACCTTGGGTCCTCACACAGTTCTCCCAATTGTCATCAGCTGCCCCATTGTATTTTCCTGAATCTCATCCATAGTCTGAAATATCTTTCCTAGCAATGGTAATTTTAGTTTTGGGAAAAGCCAGAAGTTGCAGGGTGCCAAACTGGGCTGTAAAGGGTCTGAGTCACCTCGGTAATTTGAAGTTTCTCAAATAAAACTCTGCATGAGACGTGATGCACGAGTAAGTGTGTTGTTGTGAACCTGCCAATCCCCAGTTGCCCATAGCTGCAGACTTCTGAATCCGCTGAACAGTTTCCACATAGGAATGTTAAAGCTTATCACAATATTTGATGCATATTAATTGTTCTACTCACTCAGTCATCTTGAATGCAACATGCACACAGTACACATGCTCACTCCGTGGCATCTACCGCCCCTGCTGACTAGTACAGTGAAGTCATCATAGTTCACACATAGACATTCCAGGCTACCTTTCTTGGCTGCCAGGTTACACCAGTGTTGCACAAACTGTTCTCATTATATTAACAATGTCTGGACCTTTTCTGGACAGACCACATATGTAGATATATATTGTTCAATTTCTGTTTCTCTGATTTAACCCTCACTGATAAAATGTCATATGCTTTTGTGATTAAAATGATGAAATGATGTGTGTATACACATCATTATTCATATACATAATGCTGATCATCTTAAAATATTAACAAAGTTATTCTATTTGTGAATGGTGGGCTGTGAGTTAGAATAAATATAAATTCAGTCTTCTTATCTCCATAATACACACAACTTCATGGTTTGTCAATGTTTAGTACAGTTGTTTGAACATGTATCATTCAGCAAGGGCAGTTTTGACAGGCTAACTTCTTGCTGAATACCAAATGAGGAAGTACTAAACTGTCATTTTTAGACAGGTTATTACTTTGGAATGATTATTTTTTAAGATTACTTCCTCCACATGTTTAATTCAGACTCTGTACCATCTCAATTGTGAAGTGCTTTGATCTAAATTTTACCAGTATGCCATGTATACAATATTAATGCTCTTAATACATAGATCTTTGTATTCAAAGGACTTTTTATGATTTTTAATACATCAAGGCATGAGATATACTATATTCTATTTACATTGATGTTATATTTATACTTTAATATGACAAATGAAAAATTCCACAAAATTTGATGATCACTTAGGCATAAAATATGTTTCTTAAATCACTTCTCTAAAAGTCATTTAAAATGTCATTATAAATAAAAATTTAAGAAATGTCAAACTTTTTTAATAATCACAGTTCACTGTTAGTTTTCAGTATGGGGGTGTTTTTTGGTCTAGGAGTAAAATAAGCCTTTCAAATTTATTGAAAAGAGGGTATAGAAAAAAATAGACAAGAGAATTGCAGACACACATGCACACATACATAGAATGGAACTATTTCTACCTTATTGCATATGCATAGGCTTGATTCACCCTTGTTATGAGTTTGTATTCTTAAGCAAAAGATGAGAATAAACTCATCAGCTAGTGAAAAAGTTCATTTGCATGATATCAAATTCTATAACTCATTAGAGTTTTTTCTAATCAACTCATCTGAATAAGATATGATGATGATGATGATGATGATGATGATGATGATATGAAGATATAAGAGAGCAATAAGTCTTTTTGCATAGTAAGCCTAGTCTAGAAGAGTATAGTCCAATTAGATGGAACGGAAACATTTAGCCCATATGATTTATTTATATTCACAGCTGCATGATGTTGATGGGAATCAGGAATGCCAACATTATTGTTTGTTCACCATTTTAGGGCTGCCTCTGATGGTTAGAGTTCCAATCTGATTTCCCTCAAGCAAGCTCAGATGGAATATAATCAAAGATAAAGTGAAAAGAAAATAATGAAGAGCCTCTCATTATAATTCTGAATTCATTTATGAATAACCACTAAATGAAATTATATTGACAACTTTTACAAATGAAGAAAGAAAAAAGTATATATAGCATTCAAAAGTACTTAAAACAATAAAAGATGTTTCAAATAAAAATATATGAATTACTGACACACTTCAATCTCAGTCCATGCTGAGACACCTCAGTCTGTACCAGTGCACAGATTCTGGTGCATTATCAATTTAATCTGCCTTTAAGAACCTTAGTAGGGTTCCAAGTAAGAGGGAGGCATAGGTAGAAACCCTTTGCTTACTCACACAACCAAAAGGAGGACAATACCAATCTAAAATCAATAGACAACCAGAAGTGCCAGAAAATCAAACTGCATGGAACTCCAACAACCAAGGAATTAAAGAAACAGTCAACCAGAACAATCAGACTGATAATAACCTGTGAGGAAGCAGCAGACCATGAGGGCAGGGCTGGCTGAATGGGAAACTGAAACTCAGAGCTGACTGTGGAATATGGCAGTTGTTGTGGTGGGAGAAACTCCCAGCCTCACACGAGAGTCCATTGGAAAGTGCTCTAGAGATGAGCAGGCGGGCTGCACTGTTCCCTCTCTGGCTCCTCCCCCACAGGCAGTACCACAGTGCAGCAAGAAGGGCTGCCCTGCCAGGGCAAATATCTAAGGCCCCACCCCTTTACAACTTAACAGATGCACTGAGACCAGGAAATACAGTCCAAAGGAAAGAACAGAGCAAAACTTCAGAAACAGAGCTAAGAGATGAGGAAATAGCCAACCTATCTGATGAAGAGTTTAAAACTCTGGTAAGCAAAATGCTCATAGAACTGATTCAGCTTGGTCAAAAAAATGAAAGAATAAATTAAAGATACACAAAACAAAGCAAAATATTCAGGGAACCAACAGTGACAGGAAGGAAATCAGGACTCAAAGCATTAATATGTAACAAAAGGAAGAAATAAACATCCGATCAGAACAGAATGAAGAAAAAATAATTCAGAAAAGTGAAGATAGACTTAGGAACCTCTGGGACAACCTAAAACATTCCAATATCTGAATTATAGGAGTGCCGGAAGGAGAAAAATAGCAGCAAGAAATTAAAAACTCATTTGAACAAATAATGAAGGAAAACTTTTCCAATCTGGTGAAGGAAATACACTTCCAGAAAGTCCAGGAAGTTCAGAGAGTCCCCAAGAAGTTGGACCCAAGGAGGAACACACCAAGGCACATCATCATTACATTAGCCAAGATTAAAGATAAAGAGAGAATCTTAAAAGCAGCAAGAGGAAAGGAGAGAGTTATCTACAAAGGAGTTCCCATAAGGCTATCAGCTGATTTCTCAAAAGAAACCTTACAGGCAAGAAGGGGCTGGAAAGAAGTATTTGAAGTCATGAAAGGCAAGGACCTATATCCAAGATTACTCTATCCATCAAAGCTTTCATTTAGAATGGAAGGGCAGATAAAATGCTTCCCAGACAAGGTCAATTTAAAGGAGTTCATCATCACCAAGCCCTTATTATATGAAATGTTAAAGGGACTTATCTAAAAAAAGAAAATAAAAAATATGAATGGTAAAATGACAACAAACTCACAACTAACAACAAGTGAACCTAAAAGAAAAGACAAACAACACAACAAAAACTAAGCAAACAACTAGAACAGGAACAGAATCAGAGAAATGAACATCACATGAAGAGATTTCAGTGGAGAGAGGGAAAGGAAGAATAGGGGTGGAAATGTACAGTGAATAAGAAGCATAATCAGTAGGCACAAAATAGATAGAAAGAGGCCAAAATGGTATAGGAAACAGAATTCAAAGAACTTACAGTATAACCCATGGACATAAACTAAGGTGGGGAATGCTGAAGGGTTGGGGGTTCAGGGTGGAGGGGAGATAAAGGGGGGAAATTGGGACAACTATTATAGCATAATCAATGAAATATACTTAAAATATATGAATTACTATACTAATTTTAAATGTTTAAAAAATATATAGTTGTATGGGAAAGTACATAAAAATTTTTGAAAAGAAATATTTATTTAAATCAATGTTAATTGAAGAGGGAGAAGATGGTGGCTGAGTAGGTGGAAGCTGAGTCCACTTGCTCTGGCCATCAACTCAGATTCTCTGCTGATCTTTCAAAAGTTAACCTGAACAATCAAAGGAATCTTAGCTGATATGAAGATGTGAAGCCAAGGAATACAGAAGACACTTCACAATGAGCAGGAAGGAGATTTTTTTTTCTTTTATTTTATTATTGCTCAAGTACAGTTGCCTGCCTTTCCCCACCACCTCTCCCCACCCATCCCAGCCATTTCCACCTCCCTCCCCTGATTTCACCCCCCTTGGTTTTGCCCATGCATCCTTTATAGTTGTTCCTGAAAACCCTTCACCCTTTCCCCCCATTATCCCCTCCCATCTCCCCTCTGGTTACTGTCAGTTTGTTCTTAATTTCAATGTCTCTGGTTATATTTTGCTTGTTTATTTGTTTTGTTGACTAGGTTCTACTTATAGGTAGGATGATATGGTATTTGTCTTTCACCACCTGGCTTATTTCACTTAGCATAATGCCCTTCAGTTTCATTCCTGCTGTCACATAGAGTAGGAGCTCCTTCTTTCTTTCTGCTGCATAGAATCCCATTGTGTAAATGTGCCATAGTTTCTTGATCCATTCATTTACTGATGGACACTTAGGTTGCTTCCAGCACTTGCCTATTGTAAATTGTGGTGCTATGAACATTGGGGTGCATAGGTTCCTTTGGATTGGTGTTTCAGTGTTCTTAGGATATAACCTTAGCAGTGGAATTGCCAGGTCAAAAAGCAGTTCTATTTTTAGATTTCTGAAGAAATTCCATACTGTTTTCCATAGTGGTTGTACCAGTCTGCATTCCCACCAACAGTGCACTAGGGTTCCCTTTTCTCCACCCCTCTCCAAACTTGTTGTTTGTTGCTTTGTTTATGATGGCCATTCTCACTGGTGTGAAGTAGTATCACATTGTGGTTTTAATGTCCTTTTCTCTGATGGCTAGTGATGCTGAGCATCTTTTCATACATCTCTAGACCCTTTGTATGTCCTCCTTGGAGAAGTGTCTGCCCAAGTCCTTTGCTCATTTTTTAATTGTTTTTTTTTTGTCTCCCTAGAATGGAGTCATATGAGTTCTTTATATATTTTGTAGATAAAAGTCTTGTACAAGGTATCATTGGCAAATATGTTTTCCCATATGGTTGGTTCCCTTTTCATTTTAATGGTATTTTCTTTAGCTGTGCAGAAGCTTTTTATTTTGATGAGATCCCATTTGTTTATTCTTTCCTTTATGTCCCTTGTTCTAGGGGATGTATCATTGAAAATATTGCTGCATGGAACCTCTAGATTTTCCTTCCTATGTTCTCCTGAACATCATCAAAATATCCATGCAAACCAAAGCAATTTATATATTCAATGTAATACTTACTAAAGTACCAATAACATATTTCACAGATATAGAACAAACACTTCAAAATTTTGTATGGAACCACAAATGACCCTGAATAGCTACAGCAATTTTGAGAAAGAACAAAGTAGGACGGATCACAATATCTCATATCAAATTGTATTACAAGGCCACTGTAATCAAAACAGACTGGTATAAGAACAGACACATAGACCAATGGAGCAGAATAGAGAACCCAGAAATAAACCCAGTTATCTATGATCAATTAATATTTGACAAAGGGAGCAGAAGCATAAAATGGGATAAAAATAGCCTCTTCAACAAATGGTGTTGGGAGAGCTGGACAGCTACATGCAAAAAAAATTACACTTGACCACCAACTTACACCATACACAAAAATAAATTCAAGATGGATAAAAATCTTAAATATAAGTTATGACACCAAGAAAGGAGATTTTATAAGTTGAAGGGGAAATATTTCATGTGTGGTACCTGCAGCAATGGAGAAACCAGTCAGAAATCATAGCTCTGTGGTTCCCTTCTCTCCCAGGACATGGAGCCCCCACATCCTGGCCGGAGAGATTGGGAAGGATATACAGAGTCAGGGAGAACCAAGCTACACACACAGTGAGGAGCGTGCCCATAGCTGCAGTGCCAAATTCCAACTGGGAGAGTGCCAGAGAGAGAGAGAGGGAGGGACTCTGTCTCCCAAAATGATCAGGGACAACACTTGAGATGGGCAGAGGCAGGCTGTGGCCAGCTGTTACTGTGACAGACTTCTGACTTTTTAGAGAGTTGATATGCATGGAAAACTGGACAGTGACTCAGTACTGCAGTGTGGGTGCCACAGAGAGACTTTTAAAAGGGAAGCTGAAGCACACTGGGCAGGGACCCTATATGCTGCTGCCCTGCCAGCAAAAGGACCAAACCAAAAGCACAGTTTGCTCCCACTGAATATAGCTGAGTAGGGAGATCAGAAAGTGGCACAGCAAAGAGATTTCTGGGCCCCAGAAAAGAGTGGCTAGCAAGCTGGGGGCTACACAAAACAGAGAGTTCAGGACTATGTCTACTGTGAAAGCAATGGGCTGAGAATGTGATTGACAAGAGTTGAACACCTGAGATTATTCACAGACAGGCAGAACCCCCTTTCCCAGCAGAGTTCAAACCTCTGGGAAGGGAAGGATATACCCAGTCCACACCTCCTGCAGGATTGGAAGCACTGCCCCTAACAAGGAAGCTCTGAAGACTAGCCAAGCCAGACAAAGAAACAATCCCCAACTGGAAGGAAAGGGGAAATCCCCAGAAAAAGTGCTGAAATTGAGGCAAGCAATCTATCAGATACAGAGTTCAAAATAATGGTTATAAGGATGCTCAAGGAACTCAGTAAGAACTATAAGGAACTTTAGGGAAGCTACAAAGAACTTCAGGGGAACTACATCAGCATGAAAAAGGGCATAGAAACTATGAAGAAGAACCAGGAGGAAATGAAGAATACAATATCTGAAAAGAGGAATACACCAGAAGGAATTAAAAACAGGCTAAATGGAGAAGCAGACTGTATCAGTGAGCTGGAAGACAAGGGAGGAAAAAAACCTGTCATAGCAACAAAATGAAAAACCACCCAATAAGAGTGAGGATACTTTAACTGAGCTTCAGAAACATAAAAATATTCACATTATAGGAATACCAGTGGGAGAAGAAAAGTATCAAGGCATGGAAAATCTGTTTGAAAAAAATAAGGACACAAAACTACCTAACTTGGTGAGGAAAAAAAATCAGGCAAGGTCAGGAAGCACAGAGGGTCCCAATCAAGATGACCCCAAAGAGGCCCACTCAAAGACACATCATAATTAAAATGGCAAAACATAAAGAAGAAGAGAGAACCTTAAAGGCAGCAAGGGAGAAAGAGCTAGTAATGTACAAAGGCACTCTGATAAGGCTATCAGCTGGTATCTCAACAGAAATGCTACAGTCCAGAAGGGAATACATGAAATATTCCAAGTATGGAAAAGCAAGGACCTGCAACAAAGTCTATGATTTATGATGAAGAACAATATCTTCTATCTCTAACCTGCCCTTCACAAGAATAAAACTAAATATGCAGACCTTTCATTTCTTTTATCCCCTCCGAAAGTCTACATTATGTCTTACTAAATTTTAAACTAAATTGAATGAATAGAAGCTGGGTTTTTTTTTCTTTTTTGAAGGCATAGCATGTTTACCCAATTGTCTCCTGCCCCCACTGCCACCCTCCAATAAAAGAAAACAATGAATTCAGCAACTTGCAAATTTGCATGGGAAATGGGTAAGTGGATAGCACAATGGGTGAGAAGGGAAAAGAGTTGAGGTGGGCTAACAACTCCTAGATGGAGAAATAGAAGATAAATATTCAGAAGGTCCATTAGGACTTGATTCCACTTATAAATCTTTGCTCTATGTTAGTGATAACCATTGGAGAATTAATGCAGGACAAAAGAAAAACATCGAAGATGCTTTAAATGAGGGTCCTTGTAACAATGAAGAGCACATACCTGAATTCCAGACAAAGGCAGAGCTGGGTTTGTTCCCTGGGACAGATGAAAAGCAGGTACCTTCCAGAGCTGAACAGCACTTCACAAGAGGAACTTGGATCATGAAGGCTTCTCACGGGCCTACCTGAGCATTAGTTTTATCCCAAATATATAGCTTGTTTGTAAAAGCAGTGGTGCATTAGGGAAGAGGTTGGATGTCAAATCTAAAGAATTGGAGTTTAATTCTCATTAAAACACACATTAGCTATGTGACTTTAGGCGAGGCAAGCTCCAAATCTACTAGCAATTTTTTTCCAGTAACAAATGATAAGAAGCAGCTACAAAATGCTAATCACACAAATTCATCATCCAATGACACTCCTGTTGTGGTCTAAATGGTTGCTAACAAAAAAAAAAAAAAAAGGCATTGAAAAAAGAGATGAAATTACCCTACTTGGCCTAGTCGAAGCAGAGAATTTGGAATTTCTTTGGAAGTCAATACAGAAAACTCTAACTTTAACTTCCTCCTTCATTATAAATTACTCACCTACTTCACAACTTTTATGTAGAAAAATAGAAAACATAGACATGAAGTTCCAACATGTAGACATATTTATCTTAATATATGTGCATGCTTTTACATTTGTAGACATACAGATAGTAAAGTTTTTATTTATTATGTATTTATTATTTTGTTTATGCCTTAAAATATTTCATTTTGTCATATATAATTTACATATGAAAATATAAAAGACTAGTTTAAGAAATAGTAATGAAACAAATACCCATATGCCTGTCATTCATCTTAAAAATAGGGATACTATTAGTATCTATTAACCGGTAAATGGTAGAACAAAAATCCTCCCAAATATTTTGAGAAATGTATAATTTATTCTTTGCATTTCACATATATCTGAGAGTCACCTTTTCATATCTTATGAAAATAACTATATTCAAATCATACTGAAAATTATTTGGTAAAAAAACTTTATATTGAGTCTTCCTAGCTAAAATATGACAAATCTATTCATTTTTCTACTTTGCATTTTATTTTTTTCTGTAAAGATTTTGTACATCTAAGTTGACTACTTTCAGCTACTGTAAATGTACTTCCTGTAAATAAAACTGTTTATTGAGATGATTATTAACTCATCTGCACTTGTATGAAATAATAGAGATCCCATGTAGCCTTTACCAGGATAATGACATTGAT